>ML811637.1:168925-184463 GCA_009831015.1 Picea engelmannii | reverse complement strand
AAATAAGTTTTTAGTCCATTAAAAACACTTTTATATTTTACTTGACCAAAAGACAATTATAGGATAAAAGGAAATTATTAAAACAATATTTAATAAAAATATAGTTTTAAAAAAATATTTTATATATTGATGTTTTTTATTTTATAAGTGTTTTTAGAGTTGGTAAAATCTATTATAATTTAGTTATTATTTGGTATTAGGATAATTATTAGTAATTGCATTAGTTGTATTTATAAATAAAGATACTTTTTGTTTTGGATCATTAACCAATTTCTTTAGTCTAAGGAAAATAAGTTTTTAGTCCATTAAAAACACTTTTATATTTTACTTGACCAAAAGACAATTATAGGATAAAAGGAAATTATTAAAACAATATTTAATAAAAATATAGTTTTAAAAAAATATTTTATATATTGATGTTTTTTATTTTCTAAGTGTTTTTAGAGTTGGTAAAATCTATTATAATTTAGTTATTAATTGGTATTAGGATAATTATTATTAATTGCATTAGTTGTATTTATAAATAAAGATACTTTTTGTTTTGGATCATTAACCAATTTCTTTAGTCTAAGGAAAATAAGTTTTTAGTCCATTAAAAACACTTTTATATTTTACTTGACCAAAAGACAATTATAGGATACCCATTATAATCATATAGGATACTCCAGTATAATCATATTATTTGCAAGAAAATCAATATAAGATATCCCATGATATTCATGTGTTTTTTTTTGTAACTTTTAACTATACCGAGTTACATGAAATCAAATATTATATCTAATCACAATTTAACATATATATTGTACATATTAATTTGTTATAAATTTTATTATATTTAACAAAATTATATATATTTAATGTATACATTATAAGGAATTGAAAAACACATTTAATATGTCATGAAAATATTAAAAAATGAAAATAAATATAGTAAATACAAACTATTACCCTCAAAATAATGTTTCTTATGAAAACCTTATGAGGAAAACATTATGATAGGTACAAAGCATATACAGAAAACCATTACAAGTCAACTTGAAATGCCGAAGTTGAAGCTACAAAAATTATTATTAAATTGAATTATGCTTGGAAGAACCCTGAAGCTACACAAATTATTATTAAATTGAATTATGCTTCGAAGAACCCTGAGGATTTATCTAACTACATTGTTCTAGGGGATTCAAGCCCATTGTTTAGGCTAAAAGGGATAATTTTGAAGAAATTTATTTAGTGATTTAATATTTGTATACCTATAATAGCCAAACACTTTTATCTCTAGTGATGACGATTGTTGAATCGATTCTTCATACTTGGGTAAGAGAGTTCCCTCTCCTTATTCATTCATCTAGGTTCTAGATCCAAGCTATTTGATTCTATCTGAAAGGACATGCATGTGTATCATATGGGATAGTGAGGCTAGGACCAAGATTTCATATGTCTCATGTCTATTGAAGTAAGCTTATCAAATAGTAATATTCAATCAAGCAACCCCCCATCATTCATGCGTGTAATTGAGGGGGTGGGTAATGGACTCGTCAGGGATTGGAACTTTGGCCCAATTGATAGGTACACATTTGGTTGGGCATGATTTCCCATATTACATTACATCAATGGTGATTTGTGTTATACTCTCCTTTCAACCAAGCCACTTCATTGATCGAAGTGCTTATGCTCTTCATTTGACTACCCTCATAGACTCAAATCTTGATCCCAATTATGGCAATTCTTGAGTCCAATTCTGGTAATTTGAGGCCCTCCCATTTCGTTTTACACCGCCTTCCTACTCACATTCCACACCCACCTTTATCAATCAAAAAAATGAAGTAATGTCTCTCTCCCAAACAACCAAGTAATTACGACAAACATCACTTGGATGAACAAACGCGCTACTCCTACGAGTGAGTAATCCTCCATCTAGATAAAGGAGACAAGTGCTAGATGAAGAAAGACTTCGAAATCATATAATGGCCCTCCAGATCTCATTCATTCCTTCTTTTCCCCCAACCCCATAAGGACGATGTTACACTGAGACTAAAAATGGAGTTAGGATAACCAACCTCTTCTCAAAATAGATGACTATTGGGCTTGTCGTTACAGGGAAGAGTGTCGATGTGAAATTCCATGGCTTGGGAATGATACTTTGATAGGAATATGAAAACTAAAGATGACCAAGTAATAGATAATTACCTTCAAGTGAAAGACTACTCTCTTAACACACAAGAAGACCCCCTTAATGCAAGCTCTAGTTACCTGATTAACCACTCTTAGCACACAATAAGACCCTCTTAGTGACTAGTGACCGGTGTGACAATGCTACATATGGTACAAGGATCAAGTCCCTACTATTATGGTCTTTCCTAAGTAGTATTAGGTCCTTATCAATTTTTAGGGAAAAGGGCTATTCCTAGATAACTAGATATTGTATCTTGACCAGCTCAACATATTATTTCGGTAAGAAATATTGTGTTTCCCATTCACTCGTGTCATTAAGTAACAAGCGAGCATGGTGGGTGAAGGGAGGGGAACTAGTATGACCTTGCCCTTGCCCCTTCCTTCCGACCAAAGGGAGGGGGGGATACCATTATATACAAGGCTATAAAGGGCATTATATCTCTTGTGTTAGTTAGTGATATCCCATATCTCTTGAGTTAGGTAGGTAGGATATATACATTGTAGTAGGTAGGTAAGGTAGGTATATAGATGTATATCTCTATCCCCATGTATATCTCTTATGTAGAGGTATCCCCATTGTATATCTCTTAGGTTAGTTAGCGATATCCCTTGCTTGATAAAGCTTTAACCAAAGGTGCTTTCTTTAACTAAGGGTAACTAGCTAAGATTCATTAATACATCCTTTTTGCTATAACTAGTTCTTAAGTCGTGCTAAGGGTAACTAGTCACTAAACTCTAGTTATCGTCTAGTTACCCTAATCTCTAATTACCTTATCTGAAGGGATATATATATATATATATATATATATATATATATATATATATATATGGTATAAGCTAGCTAGTTACCAATACTAGCTGACTAAAGGGAGGGGAACTAGGTTAGTAGTTTAGGATGTATGTTCTTAGTTGGTCGTTAGCGATAGTAGGATGTATGAACCTAGTAGTTGGTTGGATGTATGATCCCAGGTAGGTAGTTGGTCATATGTATGATCTTTGTATTAGTAGTTTTAGATGTATGTACATAGTTACCAGTGTTAGATGTTTGATCCTAGTAGTAGTTGCTAAAGGGATATACATTATGTATGATGCTAGCTAATAATCATAGATAGTACTTCGATCCTAGTAGTAGTTGCTAGAGGGATACACATTATGTATGATGCTAGCTAGTAGGCATAGCTAGTACTCTGATCCTAGTAGTAGTTGCTAGAAGGATATACATTATGTATGATGTTAGCTAGTATGTATGCTACCACTGACTCCCTAGTCAGTCACTAATCAATATGTATGTTCCTCTTGAAAACTAAGTGTAACGTATTAAAGAAAGAGATTATGAAAGACCTAATGAAAAAATAACATAGATGATCCAAAGGTATTGATTGAAGTTCAGGTCTCGAGAAGAAATCAGAATGTTCTAGCGCTAATAAGGTCCCGAATCCACTGTTAACTGCTCTCCACTACATACGGGGAAACAATGTATTACAATTACAAACCATAGGTAATTAGCTATCCTTGAAGGGTCACTGGATATTATAACCTAGGGTAACAATGGCATGGTTTATTTTGGTGTTTCATGCCCATAACATAACATATTTCCCAATCATGACGTCCCTAGGTTAGGAATGCACTAAACACCTATATGAGTGAGAAGGAATAGGGTCGTATTTTTTCTTCACAAGGTTGGGTGAAATCCTAGAGATGCGCTTCTCCATAGAAACCATTTTGACGAGAAGATATATATTGTAATAAAAAAAGAAATAACAAGATTGGAAAATCTTTGAAATCTTTTTATTATTTAGGTCCAAGAAATCAATGTCGGTTGCACATTTATATAAGCAAGCCACCTGGTGTAATGATCCCAAGCCATTATGCCAGGATCATCACGGTTTTGGGTGTCTTTTAAACTTTTATTGGTTGTGGTATCTCGTCAAACACTTGGCTGATTTACTTGTTTAGATGTGTTTACTTGTTGAATGGCCTCTTGATTTCGGCCTTAGGGTTTACTGATGTGTTTATATGAGTGTTTGCATCAATAAACAAGAATATATAACCATGGAACATACCTCAACCATATGCAATACGGTAGACAAGACAAAACATCTCAAATATGATTTTATTCATGAAAATAGAAGAACTTGCTACAATGAAGATGTCGATCTGGAATGCTCAACAGATGGCTCCAAGATATAAGTATGAACTTCCAGAAAAATCTCCCGACAATACAAAATAAGCCTCCAAAGGTTGTATAAGAGACGACGACCAACACCAAGGTAGATCTGGTCATCTGAAGTGTAGAAACCCTAACTGGATGATGCCATGTCCTGCTGGAATGCTGAAGCTCCTCAACAATTTGGCCCAGCTGTCAAAAGTGTCCAATCACCTTAAGGAAGATGCCAAATAGTCAATTGGGTGATGGCAAGAACAACCCAGGTGCCCGAATCTCCAAGATCCCTCTCAAACCCTATGGATCTGAACCTCCTCCAATGTATGGTGCACCCTCCTAGATGGATGAAACCCTAATAATTCAGCCTCTCTCCTAGAGACCTCCAATAGCTCCACCAATCCACTAGAATGATAGATCGGGGCACGACAATGAAAACCCAAGTGCTCAACTAGGCCATGTTATCCCTGATATCTAGGGATAACTAGGAGATCATGTCTCGAGGCCCACAAGTCCTAGACATGAAGTACCGAGAGCATGATCGACCTGAGCATGGCCCTGGAGGGCCCACCCTTCTTCTTCGCCAGACTTGTCCTGTTAGCAGCAGCAACATCCATCACCATCGGCTTGGACTTGCATCGGAGAAGAATCTTGCTCCATGAGGTAATTGGTCCAAGGTATCATGGTATGTGTCATGTTTGATCATTATAACCTTCTTATATATGCATTAGGTTCCTTTCATTTTTTATGACTGCTTGGATCTTACACTAATCCACTTGACCATTGTTGGGGTGATTGACAGGGTGACTTAGAAAGCTTGTATTCATGGGTTTTGGTTAGCCACCAAGGGGGATTTGCAAAGCCATCATCCGCTCCCACCATTCTATCATTTTACATCTTATCTCCCATTCATCCATCCCATTCCCCTAGTCCGACCATAAGGATGAACTTTTGAGGGTTACACTTTGTCTTGTGGGAAGAAGGGGCTAAAGGCCCAGGGGGTAAAAGAAGCTGGTAAAAGATAAAAGCCATAGGAAATGAAACCTAGAGATGCTTCGCCCAGGGATCCCCGAGAAGGCAATAAAAGGCCTCTCGATAAGAAACAAAAGGGACCCTAAGAAAATTAATAAGACAAGACCTAACCAAGAGGATGAGAGGTCTCATCATGAGCCAACCCATTATGTTCATAGGTATCTAGCAGTATGACATTGCCATCATCTGGTCACCACGCCAGGGCAGTGACCTTTGGTTGCATGGCGAAGGGAAAGGGGGTCTCATCACAAGCCAGCCTTATCATTTCTGCGAAAACACCGGTGGGTAACACTGTCAGCTCTGGTCACCATGCCAAGGCAGTGTCCTCTGGTCAGACCTTGAAGTAAAAAAGAAAGAAAAGCAATAAATGAAAAATAAAGGCAATAAAAGGGCTTGGAAAAAATGCATCCATGACGGGTACAGCTCGCCTCCTACAAAGGCACCCACAGACAACACCTGCCCTTGGTCTTACTATGACTGGACATCCCTAGACCATATCACTTCATAAACATGGCCCAATAGGTTATTCTGTTGGTTTCTTCAACCTTGTATGGTAGATATGTGAAATGTCTTTGAGCTCTTAGATGATATGCTAGGCATTTCATGCATTTATTTGATAAATTTAATGATGAAATATGATTGACATTGCTATGATCCCGAGGACTGATGAACCCATGGAGGGTGTAGTTTTTGATGTGCAGGACCATGCCCGGTGGACAAGTACCAGTGGACCGATACACACGGGGATATGATTAGCTCAAACCTCCATGGGGCTGAAGAGCCCATCAGATGGTTGTTGGGATGGAAGAAACAGGACAACGTTGTGATGAGACATTGAACAAGAAATAAGAAGGACGTTCCTATCTAGGACACTTTGGCAGAACCCAGCCTAGGGGGGATCACCTACTGCAGATGGGACGCTTGCTTTTGATGGACAAGATGTCACCTGAGGCAACTGGACGTTGTCTGGAGCATGTGGCAGTGTGCTGGGATTATTTGGCATGTGTGGAAGCTTAGAGGAGCCCTAGAAGGACCAACGTTTGGCTTCCTGGATGCTGAGCTTGCCCAAAAAGGGCCAACATCTCCCTCAGAAGGGCCTGACGTCTCCATTTTTAGCTCATATTATGACATTTCTTAGCATTTAATGTACAAACAATGTAAATTTTAAAGGTCAGCCTTGTCGGCTATTTTAATGACCTATTTTTAAAATTAAAGGTCATTTGGATGGTATAAATAGAGGACGTTGCCTCTCATTTTAATCATAACATAACTCACTCTCTTGTGAGAGATCACTTTTAGTCTTTTGTCTTGGTATTTTTCTCTTGGAAGTGAGGCGCAACTCTTGTGGAGGATCATTCTTGGCATTTTTGTGGTGTTTCTCTCATTGGAAGGTTTACAACTAGGGTTTGATAAGCATTCTTCATGATTTGTAAGTCTATTTTTCATGTAAAACTTCTTGAATGAATGGTTGTAGGTTAAATCTCTTGCATTTATTATTTCATTGTTATTATATTGCTTAATCTTGAAACCCTAGGTAGCAAGCACACAAGTAGGTCCTTGCTATATGTCCCCATGATTGAGAAACTTGTTTTAGCTATTGATTAAGGAAGATATAGCCTAGTCGTTGCTACACTAGTCATCCTTTTTCTGAGTTAGCTTTTGAACACAAGTTGAAGAAAGAAGATGTCCTAGGCCTAGTTGATTCTACACCTAGGGTTTTGACTTTTAGGGTTTGAAGGGCCTTGCTCCTGCAACACTTTTCACCCTTAGATTTGTGTTTTAAAGCTAGCCGTTTTGCCAAGGATATTTGAGCAAAGAGGGAGGAGCATGAGGCCTTGCTTAAGCAACACTGGAATGAGCCTCCTCCACTTAAGGTTTTGATTCTAGGGCCCTTCCATTGCAGCACCATAGAACCTAACTCTCCAGTCCTTAGATTTTGATCCTCCCGAGATCTTGCCCTTGTTTCTAACTCCATTATACCCTAAGGCACTAGTCTATCTCTCCAACGCTGAGCTTGTTGTGCCAAAACAACTTTTCAAAAACTCTTAAATTTGAAACCCTAATTAACCCTAATGTCTACTAACCCTAGATTAATGATGATGTCATGCCTTATTTGAGCCTTTGGTTGATAGAAAACATTGCGGCTTAGTCATCTGACGATAGACATTGATGTGTTGATAGATTTCATTGGCCTATTTGCAAAACATTGATCTCTTTGTCTATAATACTAACCCTAGAACAAGGTTGACGTCACCTCTAGCATAGTGACACAACAATCTTTGTATATGAGCTATTAATGATATTTAATGCATTTGATTAATTTAAGGATTAAATACTTTCATTGGATGCTATATCATTTTGGTATTTATCGACAAGTGACTTAAAATTGCCATTGCCATTATTGCAAACATTGACTTCGTCAATATTTACTAATATATATGTTCATGTACATTGAAATATAGATTTTCATTTATCTATGAAGTATTAACCACTACTGCATGTATTCGTTTTATTGTTGCCTTGTCTCGCAAACAGGTGCCTCTTCTGTGGTATTTTTTCTTTTGGACTATCTTCTTGGCAGTAATCTATGAAAGGGAAAACTTGTCTTAGTCCTTTAAGCCTTTACCTTTCAAAACCCCAGATTTCCAGGGACATCTCCCTTGGGCTTAGCCACCCTAAATAGAAAGAGCCCCCATCGAGGTGACAGTGGGTGGGGAAGCTCCTGTTACGCCAGTTTGACCCTTACCTTCCAACTACTTGACCTAAACTACAAATTGAGCGATAACATGCCAAATACCTTCTAGATCCTTAGATCTATCTATCCTCCAAGATGTTCTGCACCCTCCTCTTGGGAAATCGTCCCACTCTCAATACTGATGACTCCACCACCAAAACACCTCCGGAGTCCACCAAGAATAATGCTATAACACCTGCAAGGGAAACCCAATACTTGGAATTCCCAAAATCACCTCTCCTCAACTAGGACGAATCCTCCCTCAATGAATGGTGTGCCCCTCTTGCTGGAAACCCTAGATGGTGCACCCTCTCTCTCTCTGCCCCTGCAACTGATGTAGAATCCTCTTGCAAGTGAGTAGATCTGAAACTAGAATGGTGTGGGAGCGTATTGAATCTCTGAGACCAAGCTTGGGACAAGCTAGGTGGAATCTTTCACCACCGAATCATCCTCTAGGGTTTGTTAAGTCAAAACCCTCAAAACCCCCAATGTTGGGCTCACTAGCTAAAAGCCAGATATCAAAATAAGATCATACATGCATCCATGAGTAGAGGCCCTTGCGTTTCCTTTATACTTTTTGGCTCACCTTGTCCATCCAAGTGAATTTCATTTTATTAATATTTAATTAATTAATTAAATCACTTTAATTAATTGATTAACCTTTTTACCTCTGAAAAGCGCCTTATCTCTCCTTGTGGCTTCCCTGGCCACTGAAAGTCACTTCTAGCCATCCCATCTTGTAGTTTTTCTCCTCCCGATTCCAATGAGATATTACACTGAGAGGTTCCTCCAAGTAATGTGCCCAAAATGACCTCTTCAGTGAATTTAATTGACTTATAGCTCAAAATAGTCAAAATCATGGAAATTGTTGGAATGCCACGGAACCAAAGCCAATCTGTGTGGAATGGCTCATAATTATGAAATAGGATGAGTAATGCAATTTGGACCCTACAATGCCTCTCAATAACCCTTGTACTCGCTATAACATCCATCTGGCTACTCTAGTCATCATAAACCTCTGCACTGTGATGATGTCCCAAAGTGGGGACAGTACAGTCCTCCCTGCTAGAAAATTGCTTGTCCTCAAGCAATAACCAAATCCCCTCAAATAAAATACCAAGATCCCATGTCCATCTATGGGAAACACAGTAGAACCCATCCAAAGATGAACACTCATACACTCTGCCCCCTGGGTCCCATGTCAAGTCATGAACTGCTAGCCCCTGGGAAGCATAACCTTGAAATATACCAACTTTGGAAGTCTCATGCATATGATACATGGCCTCATCCCGGAATGAATCCATTCCCCAAGTCTCTAACAAGATCCATACGACCTCCATAAACTACTCATGATGATGCCAGACTGAGGTGTTACAAGGCCTCCGTGAGACACCCACAAGCGATGTGCTCCTCTCAACACTGAAGCTCAATGGAAAGTTAGAATAAATTTCCCCTGCAATGGCCCACTCTCCCCTGTTAGTCAGTGAAATGCTCAATCCTACAATCCTTGGGTCCCATGCTAACCCCTGTCGGAGATTCCCATGCTGACACTACACTATGATGACCTTGCTTGACCGCTCCCTATATGTATACTAGATCCTCCACTCTAGGATCCTCAAGATGAAATCCCTGTGGCCATTGCACCTGCTGTCCAGAAACTGTACCTTTAAAAATGTCTCTGTAGAAGTAGTACCTGTCCACCCACCTCCATGTCCGATCATGATGATGAAGAGTGAACAATTGCCTTGCTCTGTCGGACAAAAACCTACGGGCCCTCTCCAAATAAACCCCTTGTGGAGTATGTGGCTCTTTGGTGCAACCTGGGTCATCATGTAGCGAAACATCCTACTAACCAAGTGAACTCCTGGATGCCATAGAAGACTTGGAATTTTATCACTTCCAATCTCCTCTAACTACTCCGATGTTAGACTGATCACTGTCAGAAGCCCTCTGTGCTCATCTGTTATCATCTGGCCTGCGGTGCTCATCATCACACTCCAAGTCTCCACTGGATACCTATGACGATCTACCTCTATCCTGTTAGATGTTGTAAAAGTACTCCTGTCAGGTGGTCTCAGTATAGCCACTCCCCATGTCCTTAGCCACGACCTATCCCTCCTCATGTTGTTGTCTATGATAAAGGTTTCAGGACAGGCTAACAAAAACAACTACAACTAACTGTAGGACTAGAAGGTGTCACATGCTTTGGCCAACCCCAAGGATTCTACCAGAAGCTCATCCATCGGTTTCCATGATAAATACTCTCTTGTGGTCATCACCGAATCCCAACCATCCAGTACAATCAGAAGTAACTCCTCCAACTATTGGTCAACCGACCTCCATCTCTCACCTCCCATGCAACTACTGATATGGTGAAGGTGATCTCTCATAACTAGGTGCTGCTGCAAAGGGGTGACATCGACATACTCCCCTAGTCTCCTCCCTGTAAGGAACTACACTCCTTTTCATCCCACCATACATCTCAGCATGTCTCTGTGAGCTATCACTCATCACTGTATGCTCTGACATGCTCACGTCGTATCCCATAGACTCATGTTGCATCATAGATCCTAGGTGTACTGATGGATCAACCTCTACATGGAGGTCAACCGCTCTCGGAACACAAATGGGAATGTCCTCCATCAATTGGTGCTCCTCTTCTAGATCACCCACATCCTCTATCCATGTGACCGAAGGATATATTAGAGTGTCCACTAGGATAGATGAAGTGGATCTATGACATATCTCCTCAAGAAGCTCCTCTGATATGGAATCTGATTCCTGAAGGGTTGTCTGTGTGCCTCTTAAGAATCCTCGAGTGCTCTCCAACTCCTGAGTGAGTTGGTCCATCTCCAACTTCTGCTCCCTCAGAGCCTCATGATACATCTCACCAATCCTCAATAGGTAATCTATGTCAGTCAACAACTGTTGGTAGTCGATCCTCATAACAGATACTCTCTCCTTGAGAGTATGAAAATAATCCATGGAAAATCCGTCATCTGAACTACCATGTGCCACTGACACTCTCCAACAGTAATCTGCCATCAATGCATACATGTCATCACTGTGCTTGGTGGCTGCCATGATCATATCCTCACTGACTCTCAACTGTGCTGCTAAGTGGTGTGACTCCTGATCATGGTCATGTTGAGGTGCCACCTCATATCCCTTACTGCTACTGTCAGTCCTACTAGTGTCAACTCTAGAGTCCCCAAGGACACTCTTTGCATAATATAACGTGTTGAACTGCCCACTGTCTACTGTGTTGTTGGGTCCTCCTGTATGCCATTGCACCCCATCACTAGGTGCTATCTCCCTCTGAATCACACTGTATCATGTCTGAGCAGTCATATCCTCCTGTGCACTCACCCTACTACTATCATTTGCACATGGATCCCATATAGTTGTGTACAGACACATGCTATGGTCATCCTGAATACTAAAGAGTGCATCCTCATCAATGCAGGTTGATTCTAGAAGTAAGTGCTCCATCAACCTATCAGTCTCCACCATTTGCTCAACTAATGGAGTCTCCAAAATCTATGACTCAATCTCCTCATGATGATCTGTTTGTGTAGGGTCAATTGTCTGTACTCCCTATATCTTCTCCTAGATCGGTGGATCTACATGTTTGTGGTGTGCATCCCTCACACAAGGCTCCTCAATCATATCTAACATGTCACTGACCTCCTCATGTGACATGGCTATCAGGGGTGTCTGGAAGGATGACATATGTTTCACGGCCATCATAGGAAGCTCATCATCTCTAGGTGATAACACGTGTGAATCCTCACTAGTGTCACCACTCTGCTGAGGTGTAAGGTCATCAATGGTATGTGATATGTCTTCCGAGACACTGGTGCTATCGTCCTTCCCATCCAACTACCTATCCACTACACAAGGGTCATCATCCTCCTCAAGCGTGCTAGTAGCATCATCTTTTGTACAAGAGTCACTATCACTAGCCTCTGTGCAAGAGTCACTATCATCATCAGACTATCCCAAATCATCATCTATCGCTCCATCCTCGCACATGTCATCATCATTGTCATAGTGTGCCTCAACAGTGTGCTTTTGGTCCTTACCCTTGCACCTATGATCTAGTTCCCATGGCCCCTTGCAACTGTAGCAAGGTTGCGTGCTCCTAATGGGTGTGGGGTTTCTCTATTCTTCCCACCACCTAACTGCTTCTTTTCTCTTCTTGTCTGCTAAAATGATCCATGTAAAATATCCTCTTCACTCCAACTGGGCTTCCTGAAGGCTACATACTGAGGAAAGTTTATTATAGCCTTAGTTTCCTCGCTAAGGCCGTGATAAATTATCTCCAAGAATGATATCTCAAGGCATATCTTATCCATTTCTTTCCAACTATCCATTTATCCCTATGAGAGACCCCTCAAGTTGGCAGGATTTAAGATCTGATACCACTATAATGATCCCAAGCAATTATGCCAAGATCATCACGGTTTTGGGTGTCTTTTAAACTTTTATTGGTTGTGGTATTTTGTCAAACACTTGGCTGATTTACTTGTTTAGATGTGTTTACTTGTTGAATGGCCTCCTGGTTTCAGCCTTAGGGTTTATTGATGTGTTTATATGAGTGTTTGCAGCAATAAACAAGAAGATATAACCATGGAACATACCTCAACCATATGCAATACGGTAGACAAGCCAAAACATATCAAATATGATTTTATTCATGAAAATAGAAGAACCTGCTACAATGAAGATGTCGATCTAGAATACTCAACAGATGGCTCCAAGATAGAAGTATGAGTTGCTATAAAAAGCTCCCGATAATACAAAATAAGCCTCCAAAGGCTAGATAAGAGATGAAGACCAATACCAAGGTAGATCTGGCCGTATGAAGTGCAGAAACCCTAACTGGATGATGCCACGTCCTACTGGAATGTTGAAGCTCCTCAACAATTCGGCCCAACTGTCAAAAGTGTCCAATAACCTCAAGGAAGATGCCAAATAGTAGATCGGGTGATGGCGAGAACAACCCAGGTGCCCGAATCTCCAATATCCCTCTCAAACCTTATGGATCTGAACCTCCTCCAATGTATGGTGCACCCTCCTGGATGGCTGAAACCCTAATAATTTGGCCTCTCTCCTAGAGACCTCCAACAACTCCACCAATCCACTAGAATGATAGATCAGAGCATGACAATGAAAACCCAAGTGCTCAACTAGGCCAAGTACCTTCTAGATCCTTAGATCTATCTATCCTCCAAGATGTGGTGCGCCCTCCTCTTGGGAAATTGCCCCACTCTCAATACTAATGACTCCACCACCAAAACACCTTCGGAGTCCACCAAGAATAATGCTATAACACCTGCAAGGGAAACACAATACCTGGAATTCCCAAAATCGCCTCTCCTCAGCTAGGACGAATCCTCCCTCAATGAATGGTGTGCCCCTCTTGTTGGAAACCCTAGCTGGTGCACCCTCTCTCTCTCTCTCTCTGCCCCTGCAACTAATGTACAATCCTCCTGCAACTGAGTATATCTGGAACTATAATGGTGTGGGAGTGTATTGCATCTATGAGACCAAGCTTGGGACAAGCTAGGTGGAATCTTTCACCACCGAATCGTCCTCTAGGGTTTGTTAAGTCAAAACCCTCAAAAACCCCCAATGCTGGGCTCACGAGCTAAAAGTCAAATATCAAAATAAGATCATACATGAATCCATGAGTAGAGGCCCTTGCCTTTCCTTTATAATTTTTGGCTCACCTTGTCCCTCCAAGTGACTTTCATTTTATTAATATTTAATTAATTAATTAAATCACTTTAATTAATTAATTAATCTTTTTACCTCTGAAAAGCGCCTTATTTCTCCTTGTGGCTTCCCTGGCCACTGAAAGTCACTTCTAGCCATCCCATCCTGTAGTGTTTCTCCTCTTGATTCCAATGAGATATTACACTGAGAGGTTCCTCCAAGTAATGTGCCCAAAATGACCTCTTCATTGAATTTAATTGACTTATAGCTCAAAATAGTCAAAATCATGGAAATCGTCGGAATGCCACGAAACCAAAGAAAATCTATGTGGAATGGCTCATAATGATGAAATAGGATGAGTAATGCAAGTTGGACTCCACAATGCCTCTCAATAACCCCTGTACTCACTATAACATCGGTCATCATAAACCTCTTCACTGTGATGATGTCCCAAAGTGGGGACATTACACCCAAGTCTCCTTCAGACTAGTTTTTCCTTTAGACCTAAGTGTAGGCCCCATGTTCAAGTACTCCTCACTCCACTAAGGAGAAAGGGGATTGATTCTTCAGGAAAGAACTGAAAATTTTGGGTCGCAGCCATTGGGAGGCTAGGGGTCCCCCAAAACTAGTTTCTTCTTTCATGACAAGGCATAAAGAAGAAATTATTCGCTCACATTTCTTTTTGTTTTCATGGAGGTTCAACTAGAACAATCATGGTTTCTATTTATTTCAAGGTGGTGATTATGGGGAAGTTACCCCTATTGATTAAGCGAAGCCCCCCCTGACCAGAACTCCACTAAAGAAAGATATTTTGACAACCAACTATATCTTAAATTTGTTTTTTTGGAGATCAATCATTATTACACATGTAATATGACTATTAGAAATGTTTCAATCATATTAGATACCCCTCTTCTCCCTTCCCCCTCCCCGCCTTGAATTGGGAAGACCAATCTAATTTCCTCATCTTAGGTGCTTTTAGAAAAACTTTCAAACGCTCCTTCCTCGATGCAGGGAAATGATTTTCACTCCTTCCCCTCCTATGTTAGGAAAGAGAATTTTCTCATTTCAAACAAACTTGAATCCCATAAAATAAGTAGGGCCCTTGACTTACCAATTAATAGTTCTAGAGCCCCGTCAATCGTGAAACCAAAAAACCACTACAAAGAGAGTAAGTCATTCTTCCATATGGGTAGGGACAAGAGCACGACAACTCCAAACGTAACACAAAAATTTGTAATACTTTCCACTTTGATCTCCTGAGAAGAACCTGCTTCTTCCAAAATCGACCTTTTTTTTTCACCTTTAAATGAAAGTCACATAGATATGTCATAATTCCTAAACCATGTAGGTTATTCCTATTTTACCCAAAACCATAGCAATTGACATAGTTGGAAATTTTCGTTGAAAATAACCTAAGCTTATCTCGATTGCAAATTTTGACATCCAACCAACATGGAGCAAAGTCTCCGCAGTCAATATAAGGATACCCCTTAAATGAAGGTTTATATAGAGTAGAGTATATTTATTTACTAAGCTTCAGTGTTGAAAGGAGAACTTCACAGAAAGAGCACAACTATTATGTATGTGTCAATTAGCTAACCCTTATATCATTTATGGGTCAAATAGAAATGAAATAGGAACAATTGATTTCAATCCAGTCCCTTTGATTGATTTAAATATATATATATATATATATAGAGAGAGAGAGAGAGAGA
>ML811637.1:108782-144635 GCA_009831015.1 Picea engelmannii | reverse complement strand
AAGTAACGCAGGTGTTACTTACCTTGCCCCTTTGTCCTATATCATCGTGGGCAACGGGAAATTGGGATCGTAAACTCCAAGACCCAAAAGCACGAACCGGGACCGTTAGATCACGGTCCAACTAACCGTCAACCGTTGGATCTAGAGAAGCTGCGTAGGGGTTAAGCACAAGGGTAGGCACGCGAGGAGATGATCTGAACCGTCGGGTCTTAGGTCATAGTCCCGACCGCCGTCAGATCTCAAGAAGTTTCATCCGAGTTAAACCCTAGTGTGCAAAGAAAGAGTCTCCATCGTTGATCTCCACAGGGACACGGGGACGGGGATCACAAGGAGTCATGAATCGGGAATTTGGAGTTTTCGAATACAAGGAAACTTTGTTATGTGAAATCGTGATCCGCGATTTCCCGATAGGATCTAAACCGTCCATTCTTGGAGGACGCGTGTCAGTAGATCCGGAAGGGTCGTGAATTGGGAACTCGGAGTTCTCGAGTACTAGGAAACCTTGTCGAGTGAACTCGCGATACGCGATTTCCCGATGCGATCTGAGCCGTCAGATGTCAGTGATCCAGAGTGAGTCAGGAAATCGGAGTTCCCGAGAGAAAGACAACCATGATATCAAAAGTCTCGAAAATCCCAAAAATGGATCCTAACCGTTGATCTCGGCAGGATACGTGTCAGCGTTTGGGAGGCATCGGGATTTTTACCATCGGAGATTTAGGGAGTATAGAACCGTTACATATTGGAATCGCGATGCGCGATTTCCCGAAGAGATCTGATCCGTTCATGACGAGGACGCGTGTCAAAAGATCCCGAGAGATCGGGGTTCGGCAATTCGGGATTTTTGATAACAAGAAACTCACGACAAGAGGAATCCAGAAGCCCCGAAACCCCGATGGGTAGCTATAGAGCGGTGGACGTATGATAACAGGTCACATGAGAACGGAGCCAGCCTAGAGAGCTAATGCGTGAGGAGCACATTGGATTTCGGAGGATCGCGAGTCATGGGGGAGGATGAGTTTGACATTAGAAACACCGAATCCCGATATTTAACCAGGGGTTGGCATTTCGCAAATGTCGGTTTTCTAGAGATTTCTCACTTGTGGGAGATTAATCCGAAATTTTTAAAATTATGATAGTGGGTGTGTTACAGTTATCCTCTTAGTCTATAATTCCAATATCATGCTGGGTGTTTGAAAGTTTTGTTCTATTCGGTAAAGGGTATTTCTGTTACACTAGGGTGTTATGGTATTTTTGTTCCTGTTGGATATTTACCATGATGATTTTTATGGAAAGCTACAGTTATGTAGTTCTTTCAAAAACTGAAACATTGGTTCTTGATTTTGGAATATGTGATAAATCAAGTCAGTCCAGTCGAAATTATTATTATGGATTTTATTAAGGGACGATATGCATTTTGGTTGGTAAGGACCCACCGTAAAATTCATACGATGCCACTGTGTGTGTAAAAAAATTTGGACTTAATTCAATAAAATTATTAAAAGTTATCTGTTCCTATGTCTATGTTTTGAAACTTGGTTAATGCATTTCCCTTCAACATATATATATATATATATATAATATTGAAGTATGTGTTGTGAAAACTTGGTTAATGCATTTCCCTTTAGCTTATATATAATATTGTAGTCTGTGTTGTGAAAACTTGGTTAATTCATTTCCCTTCAACATATATAGCATATTGAGGTAGCAACCAGAGAGTAATAGAACGTATTTGTCCGTCATGTGTATACTATGCAAACTTTTTAGTACTCGGATTGTTAAGTTCCTAAAATTTTATTATTGTTTATTTATTTTTCTGAAAGGTTTGGTTAAGAACTTCCGGTTACCAATCTAATGATGGGACCCTTGTTGCTATGACGATACCCATCAGGAAATATTTGGTCCACTCCTCCCCTTCGAGCCTGTGGATGATTTTCCTCATTGACGTGAATGGAAGAAAAGGCATTTGTTTCCCCAAATCACAAGCTAAGTAAAGTCCATAATTTAGATCTGCCATGATTTCATTTCGTAAATTCATTCTGGTAATTGTTCTATATTCAAGATTTAACTTTTGTTGAAATCTATCTTATTACTAATGATAAATTCTCGATTTCCTTGTAGGACTTTCAACATTCTAAGTCTCTGGATCGAGGACATCGCCATGCGCGGAAAAAGGTATTCAGGTTCCAACTTGCAACGTTTAAGAAATAACTCCAGGTTCTAAAGAAATGATATGGTTCCACCCTAGAATACTTTTATCATGGAATTTTATACCCGACTCCTATGAACAACTGGTTATTTTCATCTTCAATCCTTAAAGAAAATAACAAAGGAGGAAACCCCATATTGAATATTATTTCACTATTTAATAGTTATGATCATAAGTGTTATGTAGAGTTTGAAGACTCGTTTAAGTATTGGACCGAATTTGTAATAGGTATCATGTTGTATGTATTTGAGTTACTGAACCTTTGTTCCTATGTTATTGTAATGAAGAGGACTATAACTTTAGGCTCCATTAATGTAGTCAGATTTAATGGGAAGGCTCACATTCTCAAGTTATGCAACAGTCAATAAATAACTTTCTATGTACTGGATATTTATGTAACTCTGAAACTCTATACATGCAACAATATGTATACATATAAATATCTATTCTGGTAATCACTCGAAAACTTTGTTGGGTAGTTGTACAGTTAAATAGTCCTTGAGCGAATATCTATATATACATCTACAAATATGGTATAGATTACATTTATCATGGTAATACTTATGTTCTCTGTAAATTTATTATAACTTATAAAAGTATACATAGAATTCATGTAGACATGTACTTACTATTTTTCAACCTACAACAAAATTTGCAATAAGTCTTTAAGCATATTCATACTTGAATCTACATTCTCATTGTGGTTCAGAGAGTATGTCACTTGAATAATAAACTTTCACATAATCACCAACATCTATCATACACAGTAGCTCCCTATCTCTACTTACTGAATAAATTCAACGGTAAAAGCTTTTCTGCAATTCATTTAATTCTACCAATACAAGTAGATGTATCCTATTAGCCATTAATCAATAGGAAATTTATCCAGAATTAAGTAAATGTATTCTACCAACTATTAATCAACAAAACATTCAACCAGGGAAGAGTAGATGAACATATTTGAACAAAGTGCTGAAACAACAAATGGAATAACCAAGTTCCACCCAACCATAGAACAAGACAACCAATCTACTTGCTTCGTTCACCCCCTAGCCTGACCATGAATCCATGAGGGAGAGATCCAAAACTCCTCCTTAGCTATAGTCCTCTTTTTTAGATTAGAAAATTATCCTTGCCTCACACTTAGAAACCAGTGCTCATAATAGCAAGTGATATCCCCCCCCCCCAACATACTAGGCAACGTCCTGCCTCCTCCCATATGCTATATATGCAAAAGCATCTTGTGCCTAGGTATTTTCCCCCTTGGGAATTTTTGTAGATTTACAAATCCCTGATTTTCAGGGGCTGCCAATGGCCAAATTCTTGATTTTCCACTTGTAAAATTCATCCCTGAGGTAGTTCCAACATGTTCCCCACTCATGTAGTCATGGTCAACTGATTTCAACCTGGTTGTTCCATTTGTCCCTCAGAAATAAATATAAAAATTATTTGTCTCTTACAAGTGTCATAGTCAAAGAGTTGGTTGGGCAAATCAATCTTTGCCCAACAGTCAAAATAATTAATTACAATTAACCAAATTCTAAATTTGGAATTTCCATAAATGACAATAATTTTCCAAATTCAAATTTGCCAAAAACAGAAATAAATTCCTAAGTGTATACAAAATTTTAATAATAATTTATTTTTGGGGATATTACAACTAATTAATTTGGCATGATTTATATGTGAGTTCTTGTGCCATGCAAGAACTTGTCCTTCAGAAAAGGTAACCTTGTAGCCTGTCTTCTAAGGCAGAAATGGTGACAAGGTTCCTCTTCATCCCAGTTACACATAGTACTTCAATTAACTGAAGATGCATGTCATAATCTAGTTGGAAGGTATAAGTTCCAACCCCTTTCAAATTATATTTGACATCATCTCCAAGGACAACATGTAGATTGGTCTCTTTCTCAACAAGATTAGTCAGGTGATCTCTAAAACCGGTCATGTGCCTGGAGGCACCATTGTCAATTAACCAAGTATAATTAGTAGGAACCATACCTGAGAGTGTTGAAATGAATAAGAAGGATTCTTCTTTGATTTATTCATCTCTTTGAAGTCTTGGCTTCTAGTAATTGTATTTTCTTGATCCATCAATCTTATCTTCCATCAATGTTATATTCTTCATATTTTCAAATTCTTCACAAATCCTTGCCAATTGGGCTAGAAAACCTAATGGCTAGTCTAGGCTAGAAAAACTAGATTTTTTTGGGCTTATGAATGCCAACAATAATCCTTGAAAGTTAGAAGAACACTGGTGAGCTGAAAAGCTCCTTCAATGAGCTGTAGAAACCCTAAATCTGAAATTTCTGCAAAACATTACGAAACCTTAGGGACAAAAATTCAAAATGCTTAGAAATGCAATCTGAAGGTTGTTGGGGGTGTGTTGAGGGAGTCCGTACACTCCTATGAAATTTTCAGCCCCAACTTCCAAGTATTAAGTGCTGGAACACTAAAAAAGAGAGAGTCGTACGAATTTTTTGGAAACCCTAGGAGGGTCATACAGTTATGCAAAAGAGGAGGACGACTTGCTTGAATCTTGTGCAATGGGTTCTTCAAGACCTATGCTTTGATACCATGATTAATTTTCACTATTCTAGGCTCAATCATGAGGTTTATTTCAATTTTATCATTTACTTGAACCATAAACAAATGCAGCTACACCATTCACAATTGTTGCAATAACCAAGATCACAAGAAGAAATACCATGCACAAGAACACAATAAATATCTTGGGAAACCCTTCTCAACAAGGGAAGAAAACCCAATAATCCTTTGCTATATTCTCAAGAGAAATACCTCCCACACCATAGACCTAACACATAAAAGGGTGCTCTCCAAAACCAAGAAGCTAGCACCCAAGAGAGGTGCATACTTCAGCCCTAGAAGATGTACTTGTTGAAATTATGAAATTACATGTGAGTTGTGTGTTTCCTCAATGGGGAAATCACCTTTATTTATACTATACTGGACACATCAAAAGTGGTGTCTATTGGCACAACATGGACGACCTCAATAACTCATAATATAATTAATAATTACAATATTAATTATTTTTTACATTAATTATGGTGCAGACCTCCAACCCTCTATTGGCCCTCAGGTAAAGGTCCGCTACAGGATCGTTTGATTTCCCCTTGAGACGAAATGGCTCTTTCGATTCCCTACTAGAATCTTCGTTTATCAATCCACAGGTCCTTTTGGCAACTCCCTTGTGCGAACTGCACTAGGTGCGAGCTCCTCCTTCTTCGAGCAACCACAACGCTATGACCAAGGCCTATTCCCAAAGGTGCTTGTCGTAACTCACAATCTCGCGAGTTCATGAGTCGAAACCCATGACTCTTCCTTTTCAATATCGTGATACCTGAGATCATGAAATGGATATAGCTCCCTTCTGTCAGCGCCCTCTGCGTGTGACCACCAGCTAAGATAAACGCTAGCTCCCGTCGCAACTTTGCGACTTCGCAAGTCGAAGGGTTGAGCCTCCATGATCTTCATGTGAGAACCTCCGAGACTTGAAAGTCAGTGAGGGTTGACCTTCCCTTTGCACTTCTCACAACTCGCCACTTCCCGATTTGTAGCGTTGAGCTCCCGTGCTCTTATCTCGCGAATCCCCGAGATGAGAGAAGTCAATGGAGTGTTGACTCCTTTCCTCCTGGAAACGCGTGTCTGCCTGTCTATCAACTGGGCCCACCTTGTGGTTCTGCCACGTGTCTCTCGTGCCTAGATTTATCACTTCACGACTTCACTCCCCAAGCGCTGCCTCCTTTGTATCTCAACACCCGAAGTGCCGAGATCCCAAACTCCTCGTTACTCCCTATCACAACTCGTGACTTCAAAACTTTCGGGACAAAAGTCTCGACTCTCCAACTGTCGAAACCTGAAATGTCGAAATGGCGAATTCTGACTTGTTATTAATATTGGCCCTGTTATCGCTCAGTTTGTACTTTAGGTCAAGTAGCTAAAAGGAAAAGGTCAAACTAGCGTAACAGGAGATTCCCCACCCACTGTCACCTCGATGGGGGGCTCTTTCTATTTACGGTGGCTAAGCCCAAGGGAGAGGTCCCTGGCAATCCGGGTTCTTGAAAGGTAAAGGCTTACAGGATTAAGGCAAGTTTTCCCTTTCACAGATTACCGCCAAGAAGATAGTCAAAATGAATAAATACCACAGAAGAGGCACATGTTTGCGAGACAAGGCAACAATAAAACTAATACATGCAGTAGTGGTTAATACTTCATAAATCAATGACTATCTATATTTCAATGTATATGAACATATATATTAGTAAATATTGACGAAGTCAATGTTTGCAATAATGGCAATATAAAGTCACTTGTCAACAAATACCAGAATGATATAGCATCCAATGAAATGATCAATCCTTGAGTTAACTCAATGCATCAAATATCATTTAATGTTCACACACTATAAGTTGTTGCGTCACTATGCTGGAGATGACATCAACTTTTCTTTTAGGGTTAGTATAATAGACAAAGAGGTCAACGTTTTGCAAATAAACCAATGAAATTTACCAATGTATCAATGTCTATCATTAGATTACTAAGCCACAATGTTTTCTATCAACCAAAAGCTCAAAAAAGGCATGACATCATCATTAATTTCCAAGTTAGTAGACGTTAGGGTTAGTTAGGGTTTCAAATTTGAGAGTTTTGAAAGATTGTTTTTGCATAACAAGCTCAACGTTGGAGAGAAAGACTAGTGCCTTAGGGTATTATGGAGTCAAAGCAAGGGCAAGATCTCAGGAGGATCTAAATCTAAAGACTAAAGAGTTAGGTTCTATGGTGCTACAATGGCAGGGCCCTAGAATCAAAATCCTAAGGGGAGGAGGCTCATTCCGGTGTTGCTTAAGCAAGGCCTCATGCTCCTCCCTCTTTCCTTAAATATTCTTGGCAAAATGGCTAGCTTTAAAACACAAATCTAAGGGTGAAAAGTGTTGCAAGAGAAAGGTCCTTCAAACCCTAAATGTCAAAACCCTAGGTGAAAAATCAACTAGGCCTAGGACGTCTCCTTCCTTCAATTTATGTTTAAGTGCTAACTCGGAAAAAGGATGATTAGTGTAGCAACGGCTAGGCTATATCTTCCTTAATCAATGGCTAAAACAAGTTTCTCAATCATGGGGACATATATCAAGGACCTACTTGTGTGATTGCTACCTAGGGTTTCAAGATTAAGCAATATAATAGCAATACAATAATAAATGCAAGAGATTTAACCTACAACCATTCATTCAAGAAGTTTTGCATGAAAAATACACTTACAAATCATGAAGAATGCTCATGAAACCCTAGTTGTAAACCTTCCAATGAGAGAAACACCATAATATGCCAAGAAAATCCTCCAATGAAGAGTTGCGCCTCACTTCCAAGAGCCAAAATACCCAGACAAAAACTAAAAGTGTGTCTCTCACAAGAGAGTGAGTTGTGTTATGTTTAAAATGAGGTCCAACGTCCTCTATTTATACCAATCTTATGACCTTTAATTTTAAAATAGGTCATTAAAACAACCGACAAGGCTGACTAACAATATTACACTGTTTTTTCATTAATCTGCTAGAAAATGTCATAACATGAGCTAAAAGGGGGACGCCAAGCCCCTCCGAGGGAGACGTTGGCCCTTTTTGGGCTAACAAAACATCCAGAGACCAAAACATTGGCCCTTCTAGGGCTCTTCCAGGCTGCCACACGTGCCAAATGAACTCAGCACACCATCACACGCTCCAGTCAACGTCCAGCTCTCTCAGGTGACGTCTTGTCCATCAAAAGAAAACGTCCCATCTGCAGTGGGTGATCCCCCCTAGGCTGGGCTTTTCCAAAGTTTCCTAGTAGAACGTCCTTTTGTCTTCTCATGCAAAGGCTCATCATAACATCATCCTGTCTTTGCCATCCCAACAACCATCTGATGGGCTCTTCAGCCCCATGGAGGTCCGAGCTAATCATATCCCCATGTGTACTGGTCCATTGGTACTTGTCCGTCGGGTATGGTCCTGCACATCAAAAACTATGCCCTCCATGGGCTCATCAGTCCTCGGGATCATAGCAATGTCAATCATATTTCACCATTAAATTTATCAAACACATGCATAAAACCCCTAACATATCCTCTAAGAGCTCAAATACATTACACATATCTACTATACAAAGTTGAAGAAATGAATAGAAAAACCTATTGGGATAATATCCACAAGAAAAGGAAAGTTCTCACAGAAGATCATTCAAGCCATGTTCATGAGATGATATGGTCTAGGGATGTCCAGTCATAGTAAGACCAGGGGCAGGTGTTGTCCGTGGGTGCCTTTGTAGGAGGTGAGATGTACCCATCATGGATGCACTTTTTCCAAGCCCTTTTATTGCCTTTATTTTTCATTTATTGCTTTTCTTTTTTTTTACTTCAAGGTCTGACCAGAGGACACTTCCTTGGCGTGGTGGCCAGAGCTGACCATGTTACCCACTGGTATCTTCACAGAAATGATAAGGTTGGCTCATGATGAGACCCCCTTTCCCTTGGCCATGTAACCAAAGGTCATTGCCCTGGCGTGGTGACCAGATAATGGCAATGTCATACTGTCAGATACCTATGAACATAATGGGTCGGCTCGTGATGAGACCTCCCATCCTCTTGGTTAGGTCTTGTTTTATTATTTTTCTTAGGGTCCCTTTTGTTTCTTATCGAGAGGCCTTTTATTGCCTTCTCGGGGATCCCTAGGTGAAACATCTCTAGGTTTCATTTCTTATGGATTTTATCTTTTACCAGCTACTTTTACCCCCTAGGCCTTTAGCCCCTTCTTCCCACAAGACAAGGTGTAACCCTCAAAAGGTCATCCTAATGGCTGGACTAGGGGAATGGGATGGATGAATGGGAGATAATATGTAAAATTATAGAATGGTGGGAGCGGATGATGGATCTGCAAATCCCCCCTGGTGGCTAACCAAAACCCATGAATACAATCTTGCTTAGGTCACCCCATTAATCCCCCCAATAATGGTCAAGTGGATTAGTGTAAGATCCAAGAAATTATTAGAAATGTAAGGAACATGATGCATATATAAGAAGGTTATAATGATCAAACATGACACATACCATGATACCTTGGACCAATTACCTCATGGAGCAAGAGTCTCCTCTGATGCAAGTCCAAGCCGATGGTGATGGAAGTTGTTTCTGCTGATAGGACAAGTCTGGCGAAGAAGAAGAAGGATGGGCCCTCTAGGGCCATGCTTAGGTCAATCCTACTCTCGGTACTCCATGTCTAGGACCTATGGGCCTCGAGACATGATCTCCTAGTTATCCCTAGAAAACAGGGATAACAGGCCCCACAACGGAACTCCTCACCCTGTTGGGACTTCGCACTTCGCGATTTCATGAATCTTGGTGCAAGGTTTTCGGTCCTTCAACTTGCGAATCCCCGAAGTGAGAATTCATGAGTGATCCAATGGCCCTTGTCGACTTGGATCCTACGGTTTGATTTCTCCTGATCTTGCACTTGAAGAATACTTACCGTAACTTCCCTACCCCTCTACAAGATCTGACGACTCTCAGGACTTCGCGAATTCTCCATGGAGAATTCCGACCGTCCAATTCCTTCTTGACAACTCCTGCAAATTGAACAAGGTATTCCTTCACAGAGCTTGTCCACCTGCAAACCAACTTCGCTACGCCTCCTTCCAACACTTCAAGGAAATAGCCCTCTTGAGATCTTCTTCGACAACTTCGAAGACTCTATCCCTCCTGAGCTCGCTTGAAAATCCTCAAGTACTCTGGGGCTAAATTCTATGTGCACTCCTTGCGGCACTTCCTCAAATACACTTTATTATTTGAACCTCTTCGACTCTGTGCACTCCTTGCGACAACAATCCTTCAACAATTTCACTCAGGTTGTAACTCTGAGACTTCACTTGGCCTACGCACACTTTGCACGGTTCCTATTCTTAACTTGCACTCCTGCGAGAATGAGAACAATGTTATCCCTCCTAAGCTTTCAGAGACGAACTCTGACCTTTGTCAACGCACACCTTGCGGACAATTTCACTGCACTCCTTGCCGGAAAACTCTTGCTCAGACAGAGAAACAATTGAAACTCATTCCTTACTCTCCCTCTCTTCAGATTTCAGACATTCAAGAAGAAATCATACATACATAGCATAAACAACAAATGCATGACAGAAAGAGTAAGACAACACTATGCATAACATTCAACATGCATACACAGAAAATATCACAACACCATAACTCTGAATCAAAGCTTCATGTATTAATTCAAGGCTTTTGTACATGGGTGTTTTCAAATACAGTTCTCTTCTTCTTCCCTTCTCTGTGCTCTATGTTCGATTGATTATGCTAATGTTAATGTTACAAATGATACAAGATGAGGGTGTCTATAGTTGGTTTTCCCTCCGCTCCTAAAACTATCTAATCTACAATTCAAAGCTACCTACTTACATTTATTATACATAAATGCCTCACCTACTACAGACGAGAGTGGATCGCTCAAGGTCCATTTACAATCAATAAGTATGCCCCTTCTTAACTACTTCATTTAAGTGTTGGCGCATCCTTCTTCAAAACAATTTAAACACCTTTGAACATGTGCCAAAATGCGTTAGCGCTGCTCGCGCTCGCTTGCTGCTGACGATGCTCCTGCAACATACTCCCTTGCTTGAAAACTTTTCATGGGCTCCTGTCCACGAGCTCTTGCACAATCTTCCCATGCTTTTGGATATCTACTTCATTTTCCCAATTGGAATCTTCAACTGGATGTCCCTTCCACTTGACCAAGTATTCAAAATATTCTTTTTGCCTGGTCCTCTTACTGACTCTTTTGTCCAGTATGCTTTCCATCTGTGGCTTCTCTGCAGCTGGCATCTGTTTATCCCACTGAACCTCTGGTTTTTCACTACCTGCTTCTGCTTCTTCAGCTTCGTAAGGGTACAAATCTAAGACATTGAATATTGGTGAAATTATGATCCCCTCGGGTACTTCAATCTCATAAGCATTTGCCCCAAATTTCCTTATGATCTGG
This sequence comes from Picea engelmannii, assembly GCA_009831015.1. NCBI lineage: Eukaryota > Viridiplantae > Streptophyta > Pinopsida > Pinales > Pinaceae > Picea > Picea engelmannii. Next base: position 133,391 of record ML811637.1, on the reverse strand, counting down.
CACGGTCCAATTTTCTTCATTTTCAATTTATTATATGTCCCCCTTGGGAACCTTTCCTTTCTCAAGTGTGCAAGGATCAAATCACCAACTTTGAACTGAAGTTCTCTCCTGTGTTGGTTTGCTCTTCGCTTATACTCTTGGCTCGAGTTCTGCAATCGCTCCTTCACCTGGCTGTGAAGTTCCCTCATTGCCTCGGCAAAATCTTTTGCACTAACACTCCTAGTCGTGTTCTATTCTAAATCTCTCAATTCCAAAACTCCTCTTGGCTGCATCCCATAAACAATTTGGAATGGACTCTGCCTTGTGCTCCTGTTGATTGAATCATTATAAGCAAATTCCGCTTGTGGCAGAATATTGTCCCACTGACTGTGGTGTTCTGTCACCAAACTCCTCAGCAAGTCTCCCAAAATTCTGTTGACGACTTATGTCTGTCCATCTGTTTGAGGATGATAAGTTGAACTGAATGACAATTTCATTCCCAGATTTTTCCATAAGGTTCTCCAGAAGTGTCCCACGAACTTGGTGTCTCGATCCGAAACTATGCTCCTTGGTAAGCCATGAAGTCGAATGACTTCTTTGAAAAACATATTTGTAATGTGAGTTGCGTCACTGGTTTTCTGACACGGTATGAAGTGTGCCATTTTATAAAATCTGTCTATTACCACAAATATTGAATCGAACCCTCTTGGTGTTCTTGGCAGCCCCAATATGAATTCCATGATTACTGCATCCCATGGCCTCTTAGGTATGGGTAACGGTTGATATAAGTCTGCATTCTACCTCTTTCCTTTTGAATGTTGACAAATTCTACATTTGTCCATGAATATTTTGACATCTTCTCTCATTCCTGGCCAAAAATATGACTCATTTAACTTTGAGAACGTCTTGTCATGACCGAAATGTCCGACCAATCCTCCACCGTGTTTCTCCTTCAGCAAATTCTCTCTCATGGAGCATTTTGGAATACAAAGTTGATTACCCTTAAACAATAATCCTTCCTAGATCATGTATTCTATCCATTGACTTCTGTCCCTGAGAATTGGATTCTCAGCTGCTTCATATGCCTCCTTAAAATCTGGATCATCTCTGTACATGTTCCTGAGATCATTAAAACCCAATGTTTTGACTTTGAACTCCTACAATAGCAAACATTTCCTGCTCAAAGCATCAACAAATTTGTTAGCATTTCCAGAAATATGCTTAGTTACAAAAGTAAAGTTCTGCATGTATTCGAACCATTTAACATGTCTTTGATTCAATTTTTCCGATTGAGTCACAAATTGCATAGCGTGATTGTCACTATACAAGACAAACTCCTTAGGAATTAAGTAATGTCTCCATTTCTTCAATGCCTGAATAATAGCATAGAACTCTTTATCATATGTAGAGTACTTCATTTTGGCTTCATTCAACTTCTCGTTGAAGTATGCGATCGGCCTGTCTTCTTGGTTCAAGACTGCCCCTATTGCAAATCCACTTGCACCACATTTTACCTAAAATGTCTTTTTAAAATCCGGCAACACCAAAATTGGTTGTTTTGTAATCTTCTTCTTCAACAAATTGAAGCTTTTCTCTGTTTCTTCCATCCAGTGAAAAGATTTATGTCTTTTCTTCACTATTTCCATTATCTGTGCACTAATTCCACTGAAATTCCTAATGAATTTTCTATAGAAACTAGCCAATCTGTGAAAGCTTCGAACTTCAAAGACACTCGTTGGTGATGGCCAATTCTTAATCACCTCCACTTTATCTAGATCCATCCTCAAATTGTCTGCAGAAATAACAAAACCCAAATAAATGAGCTCTGTCTTCATGAATGAGGATTTCTTCATGTTTATCAGCAACTTCTCTTGCTGTAACCTCCTCATCACTGTAGCCAAATGTTTCATATGCTCTGCCTTCGTTTTACTAAAAATCAATATGTCATCAAGATACACAATGACAATTTTTCCGATGAAATCCTACAGGACTTCATTCATTAATCTCATGAAGGTACTTGGTGTGTTTATTAAGCCAAACGGCATAACAAGCCATTCATACAACCCTTCATTTGTCTTGAATATTGTCTTCCATTCGTCACCTTCTCTCATACGAATTTGATGATAAACACTCTTCAAATCAATCTTTGAATTTTTTTTTGCTCCACTCAAGCAATCCATCAGATCATCCATCCTTGGTAATGGAAATCTATACCTGATGGTAATATTTTTGATTGCCCTCGAGTCAGTACACATCCTCCAGCCTCCATCTTTCTTTGGACTGAGTACTGTCGGAACAACACATGGACTCAAGCTTTCTCTAACCAACCCTTTGTCCGTTAAATCCTGGACCTATCTTTTGACCTCTTCATTCTCCTGTGGCGTCAATCTATATGCTGCTTTGTTTGGTAAACTAGCTCCTGGTATGAGGTCAATGTGATGAATTATACTTCTAATAGGTGGCAACGAACGAGGTAGTTCGTCCACTACTATATCAGAAAATTCCTCTAGTAACTTCTGGATTTCCTCTGGTAAATCATCCACTCTTGTGCTGGTCAAAACAATTCTAGTTTTCCTGACCACAACGAATTGTGGATCTTCTTTCTTCTTAACCTCCTTAAGAAGTTCCTTCCCACTCATGAGAAGTACAGTGTTGCTTACTTCAGGTTTCACTTCTTTGTCCTTAATTGGCAACAACATGTGAGTTCTCCCATTCTTCTCTAGGGTGTATGTGTTCTTCCTCCCATCATGAACCACATTCCTTTCATATTGCCATGGTCTACCCAACAATAGATGAAAAACATCCATGGGAATGACATCACACAATATCTTGTCGTTATATCCTCCTATCTTAAATTCAACTAAACATTGTTTAGTGACATTTACCTAATGTCCTTTTTGTAGCCACGAAACCCGGTATGGACTTGGGTGTTCAATAGTCTCCAGCTCCAGCTTTTCTACCATCTCTGTAGAAACGAGATTGTCTATGCTACCACTGTCCACAATGACCTTTCATACCCTATCCTTGGTCTTGCAAGCAGTCCGAAAAAGACTATTCCTTTGCACTGGATTCTCCGCCGCTTCTTCTGGTGTTAAGAGAACCTTCCTCATCACCAGTGATCTTCCACCTTCAACATCTTATGCCTCAACATTCTGCCTCTGTGCTTCGAAAATGTGAGTCTCACCACCTTCTTTCTTCTTATCTGGACATTCATAAGATTTGTGTCCATTCTTTCCACATGTGAAGCATTTTATTACTCCACCTCTGCCTCTTCCTCTTCCTCTAGTGTGAGGAAAAGTGTTGTTATCAACATACTGTCCTCTTTGTTCGACATACTGTCCCCTCTGTGAGCTTCCACCTCTCTTAGGTTGAGGTTGAGGTTTCTTCCACTCTTCCTTATGCTTCTGACTCCTATCTTGGATTACTATTTTGCCTCTGGGATGACTTCTACCTTGGCCTCTTTGGCTTTGCTTTCGGCTCAGCTTCTCTTCAGCCTTCAGAGCCATCTGATAAGCATCTTCTACGGTCCGAATGATCATCATGCTCATCTCATCCTGAATGTCGTATCTCAGACCATTCATATATCTCGCAACCTTTTCATCATCACTTTCGCGATGACCTGCCTTGATGTTTAGCTTGTAGAACTCTTCAATGTACTCCTTCACTGACATCAGCTTCTGTCTCAAATTCTGCATTCTCCGAAACAGAGTACTCCTTTATAATCCTTGGGGATGAATTTTTCCTTCATCTTCACGATCATTCTATCCCAACTCTTGATTTTTTGCTTGCCCTTGCAACATCTATCAGCTTGTAGTTCATCCCACCACAATGTTGCATGCCCTTTAAGTCTTGTGACAGTGTGTTTGACCTTCTTGTCTTCCTCGACATCTTCATAGTCAAAATACGTTTCCAAATCTCTAATCCGGTCTAGAAGCTCTTCAACATCCATGTTTCCCTCATATACTGGAATGCCCATTTTTTCCCTAGCACTCATTCTTGCAACAACCCTAATCAGATGTTCATTTGTTGCATCCTCTGCTGCAACTTCTTCTCTTTCATGTCCAGCTTCATCTTCACTTTCAGATTCACTGACATCTCCAACATTGGCTGTGCACCTCTATTTTATTTCCATGTCCATGAGTCTGGCGAGTATGTTATGCATCTCTCTTTTCATGGCTGGATTTGGCACCTGCCTACCCCTTTCTCCTGGCATTTCCCTCTCCTCTGGTGGATCAGGTGTTTGCATGTCCCTTCTTCACGGTGGCATGGTGAATCTTTTCTTTTCCCTGCTACAGAAAGCAAAGAAATCTTTCTGGGCTCTGATACCACTTGTTGCAGACCCCCAACCCTCTATCGGCCCTCGGGTCAAGGTCCACTATAGGATCGTTCGATTTCCCCTTGAGCTGAAATGGCTCTTTCGATTCCCTACTGGAATCTTTGTTTATCGATCCACAGGTCCTTTTGGCAAATCCTCTGTGCGAACTGCACTAGGCGTGAGATCCTCCTTCTCTGAGTGACCACAGTGCTATGACCAAGGCCTATTCCCAAAGGTGCTTGTCGCAACTCGTAATCTCACGAGTTCGTGAGTCGAAAACCCTAACTCTTCCTTTCCAATCTCGCGATACCCGAGATCATGAAATGGATATAGCTCCCTTTTTTCGGTGCCCTCTGCGCGTGACCACCGGCTAGGCTAAACGCTATCTCCCGTCGTGACTTCACGACTTTGCAAGTCGAAGGGTTGAGCCTCCGTGCTCTTCCCGTGCGAACCTCCGAGACTTGAAAGTCAGTGAGGGTTGACCTTCCCTTTGCACTTCTCGCAACTCACCACTTTGCGAGTTGTAATGTTGAGCTCTCGTGCTCTTATCCCACGAATCCCCAAGACACGAGAAGTCAACAAAGTGTTGACTCCTTTCCTCCTGGCGAAGTGTGTCTGCTTGTCTATCAACCGGGACCACCTTGTGGTTCTGCCACGTGTCTCTCATGCCTAGCTTCGACACTTCATGACTTCGCTCCCCAAGCGCTGCCTCCTTTGTATCCCGACACCCGAAGTGCCGAGATCCCGAACTCCTCGTTACTCCCTATCGCAACTCGTGACTTCAGAACTTTCAGGACAAAAGTATCGACTCTCCAACTACCAAAACCCAAAATGCTAAAATGGCGAATTCTGACTCATTATTAATATTGGCCCCATAATGGAACTCCTCACCCTGTAGGGACTTTGCACTTCGCGATTTCACGAATCTTGGTGCAAGGTTTTTGGTCCTTCAACTCGCGAATCCCCGAAGTGAGAATTCATGAGTGATCCAACGACCCTTGTCGACTTGGATCCTACGGTCCGATTTCTCCTCATCTTTCACTTGAAGAATATTTACCGTAACTTCCCTGCCCCTCTGCAAGATCTGATGGCTCTCGGGACTTCGTGAATTCTCCACGAAGAATTCCAACCATCCAATTCCTTCTTGACAACTCCTATGAATTGAACAAGGTATTTCTTCATGGAACTTGTCCACCTGCAGATCAACTTTGCTGTGCCTCCTTCTAACACTTCAAGGAACTAGCCCTCTTGAGCTCTTCTTCTATAACTTCGAAGACTCTATCCCTCTCGAGCTCGCTTGAAAATCCTCAAGTACTCTGGGGATAACTTCTGCGCACACTCCTTGTGGCACTTCCTCAAATACGCTCTAGTATTTGAACCTCTTCGACTCTGTGCACTCCTTGCGACAACAGTCCTTCAACAATTTCACTCAGGTTGTAACTCTGAGACTTCACTTGGCCTGCGCACACTTTGCACGGCTTCTGTGCTTAACTTTCACTCCTGTGAGAATGAGAACAATGTTATCCCTCCTGAGCTTTCAGAGATGAACTCTGACCTTTTTCAATGCACATCTTGCTTTCAATTTCACTGCACTCCTTGCTGGAAAACTCTTGCTCAGATAGAGAAACAATTGAAACTCATTCCTTACTCTCCCTCTCTTCAGATTTCAGACATTCAACAAGAAATCATACATACATAGAATAAACAACAAATGCATGATAGAAAGAGTAAGACAACACTATGCATAACATTCAACATGAATACACAGAGAATATCACAACACCATAACTCTGAATCAAAGATTCATGTATTAATTCAGGGCTTCTGTACATGGGTGTTTTCAAATACAGTTCTCTGCTTCTTCCCTTCTCTATGCTCTATGTTCGATTGATTATGCTACTGTTAATGTTACAAATGATACAAGATGAGGGTGTCTATAGTCATTTTTCCCTCCGCTCCTAAAACAGTCTAATCCGCAATTCAAAGCTACCTACTTACATTTATTATACATAAATGCCTCTACCTACTACAGACGAGAGCGGATCGCTCAAGGTCCATTTACAATCAGTAAGTGCATCCCTTCTTAACTACTTCATTTAAGTGTTGGTGCATCCTTCTTCAAAACAATTTAAACACCTTTGAACATGTGCCAAAATGTGTTGGCGTTGCTCGCGCTCGCTTGCTGCTGATGATGCTCCTGCATCAAATTATCTTTCACTTTATGGTGGGGCCAACCTATACCCTTTACATCACAATTAGGGTTACAGGTAAATATTACTCTTAGACAATATATCAAGGGATATCACACACCCACTAGTGCTCAACCACTAGGGGCACGTCCATCTATGCTCAACCACGGGGACGTCCTACTCAACATATCTCTATCTCACTGAGTCTCATAGGAGAATCATCTGGAGTACCACATCGTCTCAAATCTCTACACAGAGGAGAAAAATACACCCATCACATGGGCACCTTCACCCCTCACAAGGGTACACATCGTTTCATCTCAAATGACACACCCATCTCATGGGAATTCCCACCCCATATAGGGGCACACACATCGATACACCCATCTCATGGGAATTCTTACCCCACACAGGGGCACACAACATTCCATCTCGGTCTCAGAGAGGAACGACAGACCCATCTCATGGGCTCTCTCACAGGTTGACTCACTCAGTATGTGTCCTGGAGGATGTCTCATGAAGCTGTAATCATCAACAAAATCAACCTAAAACATATCAATAATGCTTTCACACAATGCTATAAAACACTTTTGTAAACTAATTTTCAAAAGAAACAAGAACTACTTCTTCAAATGCTCACAACCTCAATGGTAGACAATTAGGTCATAAAGTGAATTTGTTTCAAAAGAATGAAAACATCTTTGAAACAAGACTATGTTTGACCATGAACTTAAGATAATATGTATGCATCTAAAAAAAAAAACAAAGGATTCAAGAAGTGCTAGATCCCTACAACTTGATTACAACAGTATCCTTGGTTGGAACTTGGAATGTAGGGTGAATTTTGTCTCTTCAAATAATGAGCTAAATTTGTCACAGTTTAAATGGTGAAAACTCTAATTGTAAAGTGTAGGGTTCTTCACAATAATACTATGTTAACCATGAAGTTTAAATAACTCAATAAGAGAGGGCTCCATGCAATAATACTCTATCTAGCTGTGAGTTTTTTTAAGTTGCAAAGGATTATATTTGAATGCAAATAAATTCCAAACAAACTCTAATTTCTCCTATCCAAATTTATCATAATCCCATTAGTATAAAAACAAGATGCAAAGTGAAGGTTATCATGATAATTATGACTCTTTACAACAATACTATGTGTACTTTGTGAAAGTTGTGGATTTAAGAGAAAGTTAAGATTAATTTAAATTCAATTTTTAAAATAGAAACCTCTACAACTAAAACTGAAAATAACAGATCTGTTTAATTAGAAAAGCAAATGAGAAACATTTACCTACAAATGGAGAAAAATAAACCTTTGTACAATAATATACAAATGTGACACAAACCATTGCAAGTGGGCCCTTCCAAGCTCTGGCTTATGCACATAACAACAAACTGAATGGAGAAAGTTAGGGACATGTATTAATAGAATTCAACTACATTGTGTTCAAAAACTTCTTAAATTCAAATTCCCAAATGTCTTGAAGTTTGACATATTTATACATAAGAGAATGTAACTATTTGAGCCTAAAATATCTCTTGGATGCATATCGTAAATGAAAAACCACCTAAATTGCTAAATCGAACCTCATATGAGAGTTTTTCTCCAGAAATCGTGAGGAAATAAAATTATGTTCTTGCTGCTACATTTTTTCTTGTGACAACCACATGTTTGACCAACATTGACCAGTGACCTTTGAGTAGTTTCTCATGCTCCAAAATCTCTTGAACCATGATGTAAATGTTGGGAACAAAACCCATATTTTCATTTTCTCATATTCATCCTACAAATATGGAAAGCTCAGACCTATTATAGGAAAAATTCACTTCTGGTAATAATGTTGATAAAAATTCAAGATTTTGACAATTTTTCTTATTAAATAGAAAATAGAGACAAAAATAGCAATTTACCTTTTAGAGAAAATAGGTACGAAATTCCAAAATGGAGGAAATGAGTTAGGACAAAAAGGTGAACCCAACATCTCCCCCATAATTGAGCTTTTGCATGTCTCGTATTCAAAATCAAAACTTCAAAATTGTCTTTGAATTTTAGTTTCAATGCCTGCTTGATTTCTTCCTCAACGTGTACCTTCCTGATGATTTCCATGTTTCCTTATAATTCCCTTAAGTGTTTGTTGCAAGCTCTTCTTTTAGCTTCTTTACTTCCTCTTTTAATTGATCATTTTATTTGACAATCATTTCCATGTTCTTTTTGAGTATCTCATTCTCATCTTTTATGTAGGATTCCAGAACTTTCAACTCCACTACTCCATTATTCAATTTCTTTACCTCTTTGTTTTGCTTCCTCAATTTTGATTTTGTCATCCATGTAGAGATTGTCACTTGATCTTCTGGATTTGTTGATTGAGATGCATATTTTGTGGAATTTTTATTAATGGATGATGTTTCTCTTGCTGCCTTTCCGTGTTTTCCACATATTCATAGCCCTCTAGTAAGCTTGGATCAAGTTCAAGAGTAGGTTTCCTTTGAAACCTGGTTCTTGGATTCTTTGCTATCTTATCAAATCTTGGTTTCTTTTGTTCTCTTCTTTCCCTATCCTTTTCAAGCTTCCTTTACATAACCCTTGTCATCTTTACTGGTATAGTATATTCTCCTGTGTTTTTTCTTACCTTCTCTTTTTTTTTCTTTTGCCTTGGTTGTACAGCAAAATCTTGTTAATCTGTTGCCTCCTGTAGTCCTAATGTTTCTTGTGAAATGTTTCTAGATGCATGTTCTTCAGTTCTTCTATCATCCTCATCAAAGCCATTGCTTGCTAAGAATTCTAACCACCCTATGCCTTGCTTTGAAAGTTGATTCTTTACAATTAATTCAATAACTTGGCCATGATGATACAAAGACCTCTCTACATTTTTAGTTTGTCTTTGGATAGACTTGGCCATCTTATTAAGGCTATTCGGTAGATAGTATGGAATATTTAATGGTTTCTCCATTCAAGTGCATTAATAACCTAATGTGATAGAGGAATATTAGGCTAAATCTCCCTTCACATGTGATAAATGTTTGGATGAGGAATGCTAGATCCTTCTAGAGATCCTTAAGCCAAGTTCTAGGCACTCCAGAGCTCCAATTTAATTCTCTCCTATCCTCTAGCATGTATGGAATCCAATAATTTGTTTATGTGTTTTTTTTAAACCATTTTTGTCCCACTTATGGTAGCCTAATAATTTCAAACAATACATTTTTAGAGATATGAAGTATAATATTTCCTACGTGAGCACACTCTCCATCAAATCTATTGGCAACTTCCCTAGTTATTCCTGAGTTATGACCTTTAAACTTCCTAAAATAATCAAGACAACATGCTCTGGTTAATATCTCTTCACAATCTTCATGATCTCCTACCAAACTAACTCCATTTGGTTCATACCTAATAGCCATCTAGAATTTTTGAAGAGAACTCAAGTCTGTGCAAGTTTTTGAAATTATCAGTGGTGTTACAAAATTCAAAATCCTTTTTCTGATTTTTGGAACTTTAAATACTAGATTTTGTTTGCGGATTTGAATAAAAAAATTCTTTTCATAATTTTTTTTAGAATAAATTGCAGAAGAAGAGTAACTCTGTTTTCTAGAAAAGAGTACCTTTTTTTTATTACCAGATTCTCTAATTTTTGTGTGTCCTAGTTGGCTTCAGAACCTCTGCCTTCACAATTTTTATCTTCAACCTCGGATTTTTCCTTCCTTCTTGTGAATTAGTGGCTTGATTGGTCACTTGTAACTTGAATACCTCCTTTTGTAACTTGCCTCTAGTTCGTACAATGCATTTTGTCCTAAATTTGTGTGAAATTCGAACCCTACCAGTGCACCCTTCAAACTTGGTGTACTTCAAAATTGAAATTATTTCTTGTAGATGCTATTTTATCTCGATCTCCTTTATGGTGATTTTGTTGCAGGCTTAAAACCCTCTTCTTTTGAATTTTATATTCGAACTCATACGATTTTGCAATTGGACTCCTTATGAAAATGTTCTATTGTACCTTATAATCGGCCTTTATTGCATTTGTAGGTAATGAAACTTCAATTCCATATTTCAAAATAGCTTAAATTCTCTACTGAACCCTTCATTTGCAGCCTTGAATTCACACTTGTATATGTTATTCCATAACCTCTGCCACAATATTCGTTGGGGGTTCCATAAATTTCAAATTTTTGACTCAACAATATGAGTAGTTCAAGGGTTCTACCGGATATAGCGAGTTCTTGTAAGAGAAAAGTATTGGGTTATACAAACATAGGTGTTGGTATTCAAAATTAAATGAGGGGATATGAGATATGTAGGGAAATACATATGATGAAATTTTTAGAGAACCATAGAATAATGTATATGGAGGAATGAAATGAAAAGGAATAGGTGGATAGTAATAGAATGATGGCAGTATAAGAATGAAAACATAATGATGGATAGTGTAGGAAGTGTAATGATGGATAATGTAGGAAGAAAATACTATAAAGGATTTTCAAAGAGTAATTTGCAATTTATATTCTATTTTCTAAGCAATAAAACAAAAATTATCAAACCTTGGTGTACCAATACTGATGCAACTTGGAATGTTCCTCTGATGTTTGCAGGTTGCTTGAACATTGTTGGATTGTCTTCTCCTTAGATTTTCTTGTAGAATGTATGTTGTCTGGATGTCTTTATTCAATGATTATGTTGTATATTTTCCTTTGGATGTATGCAATTTGAATGTTGTCTTGTTATTGTTGTACATCAAAGTCCTTTTAGCCAACCTTTGTGCTGATTTGTATGGTGAACTTGTGAGATTAACTTTAGTATAATCAAAATTATAACATATTATTTGTAAAAATGTAGCATTAAAAGTACCGAATCAGATAGAATCATAGTTTTTTTCATCTTTATGATGATTTGAGTTTGAAATTTGTAAAAACATCTTGTTTTGATGACTCAAAGTAGAATCAAATTTCAAAATATTTCATGCAAGAAATTATTAGAACAGAGAATACCATATTGCTTCTGGAGTTGATAATGTGTTGGTTGTCTTATTTAGAAGAGATGAAACTGATATTATGTAGGAGTATTGAATAAGGAATCATAATATGAACAAAAGAGATATGAAAATGAGCATATGAAAGAAATACGTTGTAGGTGTTGATGCAAATCTGCTGACTATTGGAAACTGTCTATGTTTACAAGTTACCCAAGTTCTTATAATAACTACAAATACTGAAAGGCATTCACTCTTAACAACTCAAGTACAATTCTTTCCCACGTGAATAACGATATTGAATTCAAACATGGAAGAATTCAATATATTATCGATCATTAAGGAAGATCATTAACCAGTGCGACATGACCCACCATTAATGTCAATGGGCATCAAGGTACAAACGTACATTCTAATTGATGTGAATGAATGTGTTGGATTCAAACACCTAGAAAATCCATCAAACATGGGACATTAATGTATTCACATTGTTTGATAGCGAGAGAACCTGCCATTAAGGCATGCAAGCCTCAAGGTACTATAAATTATCTCAAATTTCTATGTCCAGAGAATGTGTTGATGTTAATGGGATAAAATGTGTTGAAAGGAATGCCTTAAGGTATCCTCCATCAATCAGCATGAGCACCAAACCAAATGATTTGTAGGACCAAAAAATTTGAAAATACACCATCAAGCATGATTTATTTGGAATTTGGCCAACCAATTGCCTCTTTTTCTTATCCTACTAGACTACACCAGAAAATATGGTTTTCACAACTAAGTTATTTTTATCTTTACTATTTTATTCATTTTATTTTTCTATGATATCCTACCCTATTGAAAGAAGAAAAACGTCTTTCAAATGTAGGAATACTTCCAATGGATCCATGTGCGTAACATGATCTCTCAAGTCTAGACTCTTTACAACAATACTCTGTAGACTTTATGAAAGTTGTGGATTTAAGAGAAAGTTAAGATTAATTTAAATGAAATTTTTTAAATAGAAACCTCTACAACTAAAACCGAAAATAACATATCTATTTAATTAGAAAAGCAAAGGAGAAACGTTTACTTGCAAATGGAGAAAAATAAACCTTTGTATAGGAATATACAAATGTGACGCAAACCATTGCAAGGGGGCTCTTCCAAGCTCTGCCTTATGCACAAAACAACAAACTAAATGGAGAAAGTCAGGGACTTGTATTAATAGAATTCAACTACATTATGTTTAGAAACTTCTTAAATTCGAATTCCCAAATGTCTTGAAGTTTGACAATTTATACACAGGAGAATGTAAATGTTTGAGCCTAAAATTTCTCTTGGATGGATACCATATCTGAACAACCTCCTAAAATTGCTAAATCGAACCTCATATGAGAGTTTTTCTCCATAAATCGTGAGAAAATCAAATTATGTTCTTGCTGCTAGGTTTTTGCTTGTGACACCACCAGCGTTGACTAGTGACCTCTGAGTAGTTTTTCATGCTCCAAAATCTCATAAACCATGATGTAATGCGTCCTGCATATATGCAAATATATGAGTTATTACAGGAAAAATTCACTTATGGTAATAATGTTGATAAAAATTCAAGATTTTGACAATTTTGCTTATTAAATAGAAAATAGAGACAAAATTAACAATTTACCTTTTATATCCTTTATGGATCCTGAGTTTAGCCAAAATAAGTATGAAATGCCAAAAATTACTATTAAATTGAATTATGCTTAGAAGAACAACACCTTGAGGATTTATCCAACTAAGTTGTTCCAAGGGATTCTAGCCCATTATTTAAGCTGCAAAGGATAATATTAAAGTAGTGAGCACGAGAATGTGCACCCTTCCCCAATAGTAAAAGTTTGTTATGTTTGGATTTGAATTCACCTTACAAGTTGGCATCTGAAAAATTGTCAAAAATTCAGCAATCATTAATTTATTTGAAATACAAATATAATAGAAAATTTTACTTATTTACTTTTAAACTTTTTTATTAGGTTTTTTATTTTGATTCAAATCCAAATTTAATAAAAAAAAAATTAACCTTTAAAAATTAAAAATTAAATTTTTATCAATATAATTAACTTACAATAAAGTTTAAAATTTTTAAATATTTTTAAAATTTTAATTATTTTAATAATAAATAAAAATTATATATAGATTAAAGTTTACAATAATATTTTATAATTCAATTTTTAATATATCTAAAATCATTTCACTTTATAACTATGTCATAAAAAACACTTCATCACAAAGTTTCACTTTGAAAAGATAAAAGTTCAATAATAAATTAGATTGGTAAATATTAATATTTTTTAACACTTAGGAATTAAAGTTAAGGAAACAAAACTGATTTTGTTCATCACTATAATAAAAAGATTTACTTTGTCAAATATGTGTATCTATTTCATCAAATACACTTTAACACAAATACAAATATAAGTTTCATTTGGAAATATGTGTATTTATTTCATCAAATACACTTCAACACAAATAAAAATATAAGTTTCATTTGGAAAAGATAGAAGTTCAATAACAAATTAGATTGGTTAATATTAATATTTTTTTAATACTTTTATCAACAAAACTTTCCCTTAGGTTTTTAGATGGATTGCCCTATTTTGTCTTTAGATTTTGAAAAGTTAATATAATTAGTATTTCTCAACAAAATTTGAATTAGATTGGTTCATATTAATATTATTTTATCATTTTCATCAACAACATTTTCTCTAGAGCTTTTGGATGGATTGCAATATTTGTCTTTATATTTTGAAGAGTTTGTAAAATTAGTATTTCCCAACAAAATTTTGGAGATTTTACAGGATTTTCATGAGATTCTTTATGGACTATGAGATTTGCAAGAGGGTAAGGCATTGACTTAAATATTCCTTGAAGTGACAAAGGAATTCTAGGCGAAACCTCCAAGATACCTCATCATTGAAGATTAATTAAAGCTATTGTTTCCCTTTTCTGGCATGTCAACCTTTGTTTGGAGTCTTAAATGGATTTGTAATCCTTCATGTTTTAAAATGCGAGTTACCTTTGTAGCGAATGTAATGTCTAAGGAGTTGTTGATGGTTTTCAAATGTGTGAAACTAGCATTCAAAGTCATGTTATTGTATGTAATTTGATCATTTTTTTCTAAATTGTTATTGCCATATCAACATTGTAAACACCATCAATTTCTATACCGCCATTTGCTTCTTATTTATACACATTTTGTAATATTAACACATGAACAAGTTTGATTCCCATACACTATCCATTTCCATCTATATTTTATCCCTATATGGTTCATTTTACTAGCTAATTAAATGCTAAATGTGATTACATGGTAGCTTACCTTTCTGTCTATGTTTCATCCCTATACATGGTTCATTTTATTGGCTAATTAAATGCTAAATGTAATTACATAGCAGCTTATTTCTATTTTTTGGTTGAAAAATGAGAATCACATCTATATCTTAGTTGCCATTATATGTTACATATAGCGATCACACATGCTGTAATATTTTATGAAGAGGGAAAACTAGTTCAGGTTGTTTCTAGCTTCTTCAAAGCACTTGCTCAATTTGTGAACTAATTTATTTTTAATTAATTGTGATTACCTCTATAAAATTTACACGCCTTTATAAACTAGAATATAAAATATTTTTTAGTGGAATGTATTTAGTTATAGGTGGTTTATGTATAATTGTTGGCTTTACGTAAATAAACGTTCCATGAGAGTCTAACCAGTGGTGTTCAGGATTCAAGCCACATAGGATAATATTAAAGAAATGGGTAGTCCCAATCTCTCGTGCTAGTTGTGGTTGTCGGTCTAAATTGTAAGCCCGTCAGTAAAAGATTTGAATTCAATGTGTATCCAAAACCATGAATATATGAAAGCATCCCCGCATGTCCCTAACGAGAATAGTTTTCCAAATTCAACCTATCGGACAACTTTATAGAAATCGGCTCAACAATGCAAGTCCATTGTCTGGGAGGTTTTTATTGAATGTAGGGTTATATTCAAGGATGAGGGTTTTATTGAAGGGAATATAACCAGTGATTTTCCAGCCAAAAACTATAACAACCATAACTGTAATCAATCATAACAACCAACCAGTGACATTAAATCAAACAAAAGATTGAAAGAAATGACCTCATCAATACCTCCTTATCAGGTCGACGGGTTGAGAGCCATGCCTCTGCCTTCCACGACCACTACCCGAGAAGAGGAAGCAATCATGAGATTCAAATTCAAGATGGACGAGATTCAAGTTCAAGGAGGAGATGGAGAATGTGTGCCCCCTCCCTGCCCCAACAATAAAACAAAAATTGTAGACCATATCAAGTTTGATATGGATTTAAATTCACCTTACATGTTGCCATTCGAAAAGTTTTTTTTTAATGTAAAAAAAATAAAAAATCAATTTCTTATTTAAAATGAAAATATATTAAAAAATTCTATTTATTTAAATTTAAATTTAGTAGAATTTTATTTATTTAATTTTTATTAAATATTTAATTAATTTAATAAAAAATAAAAAATATATACAAATGAAACCTTATCATAGTATTTTTATAATATAATTTTTAATCCATCTAACATCTAAAATTAAAATAAGTCACTTTATAACTATTTTATAAAATAAATTTCAACACAATTAATTAAAATTAAAGCAATTATAAAATAAACTTAAAATTAAAATCACTCACTTTATAACTATTTTATAAAATAAATTTCAACACAACTAATTAAAATTAAAGCAATTATAAAATAAACTTCAACACGACTAATTAAAATTAAAGCAATCTTTTAAAATTAATTGTTATATTAATTAAAATTAAAGCAATCTTTTAAAATTAATTGTTATATTAATTGAAGAAATCCTTTTAATATATTAAAGATTTTAATGTTTATATTTTTTTTGTTATTTTAAAAGTAGTGACTTAAATTAACTTTTATAGTAATTGAATTAATTTATCATAGAAAAAATTAAGGTAAAATTTTTCGATTGGGTAAAATTTAAGTTTTTAACTTGTTTACATTATAGAACATTGTAAACTTCTCTATATATATAAACCAAATGCAATACTTTTTGCTACACAATTTACCATTACAAGTGGCTCTTATCTTCAAATTTCTAAAATCTTTCCATATTTCGATTATATTCACAGTAAAATAAATTTATGAAATTGCTAGATTTTAGCTTATTTTCCCTAAAAATTCTGAAATTGCTAGGAAGTTTGGTTTATTCGCCCTACAAGTTTGAAATTGCTAGAGAGTTTGGTGTATTTACCCTTAGATTTATGTATAGTTTTTATCAACAATATTTTCCCTCATGTTTTTTTGATGGTTTGTAACATTTGTCCTTTGATTTTGGATAGTTTGCATAATTAGTATGCCCCAAAAACATTTTGGAGAGTTTACGGGATTTGCATGAGATTCTTTATGGAATATGAGATTTGTAGGAGGGTGAGTCATTGCCTTAAATATTCTTTGAAGTAGCAAAGAAATTCCAGGTGAAACCTCCAAGATGCCTTATCATTGAAGATTAATTGAAGTCATCGTTTCCCTTTTCTAGCACATCGACCTTTGTTTGGAGGATAAAATGGATTTGTAATCCTCCATGTTCCAAAATGCGAGTTACCTTTGTAGCTGATGTAATGTCTAAGGAGTTGTTGATGGTTTTTAAGTGTGTGAATGATTTGTAAACTGCCATGGATATTACATTGGAGCAGTTCGTTAGAACTTATCTAATAAAATATTGAAATATTTACTATTAAGGTTATTTTTCCTTTAGATCTCCAGAATACTTAGTTACTAATTTTCTGCTTATGCATAAAATAGATAAAATGCGAAAATAGAGAACAGTAAAATACAATCTCACCATCCATAAATCAACACAAGACATGACCTAGGAAACCCAATATGGGAGAAAAACCAGCTAGAAGATGAGGCTACTCTGCTCTCTTTTTTCTGGTATATAAAATATGCAAATACAAAGAAAGATGCACCCTCCATGGAGGTGCCTTTAACCTGTGGCCTACATGGCTGCTACAGGATCTCTTCTCCTCTGTTATGCTCACATAATACCACTTTCATATGTTCTTCTAAGCCATGGAACAAGATACAATGCAAAATAATGTAACCCCTTCTCCTCCTAGTGGCCTGGTATTTAACATAACTTGATAACCATCTAGAGGTACATTTTTGAATTCTGCAACCCTCAATTGTGGTAGGTTATTGAATTCTGCAACCCTCAATTGTGGTACATTTTTGAATCTTATAGAATCTTCTTGAAATTTCTCACATGGCTAGCCCCATATGCATGAGTAATGAGGGATAATGTGACATCTTATCATACCATGGAAGTCAACTTGAAGGAGTAAAAATGTTTGCATACGAGCTCTGATTGATGCACAATCTTCACCATTCAAAAGGTATCAGAGTGTAGAAGATCGTCCAGGTGGTGGGCATAGGTTCTAGACGTCAGAACCCCAAAAAGCATCCTTTAATGCCTTAAAATGGCTCTGCAAGGTTCCAGACCCCAATTTTCCAAACTAGGACCTGCCACTAAAATGGCCCTGCAAGTTGATTCCTCCAATTTTTTCCACTCTAAAAGGATCAAGATAGATGACAAAAATATAATGATCCAATCTGGATTATTGAAACAAGCATTCAAAGTAATCTTATTGCAGGTAATTTTTCATTTTTTTCAATGCTATCGCCATATCAACATCATAAACACCATCAATTTCTATACCACCATTTGCTTCTTATTTACACATCCTTTGTATAGCTAACACATGAACAAGTTTGAAGTATTTATTAGAACTTGGGACTTGAGAGTTTATGTGTTCACTAAAAATGTTAATTTTCTTTTTGATTCCTACAATAAGCTATCCACGTCCATCTATATTTCATCCCTATATGGTTCATTTTACTATCTAATTAAATGCTAAATGTCCATCTATATTTCATCCCTATATGGTTAATTTTATTGGCTAATTAAATGCTAAATGTGATTACATGGTAGATTCCCTTTGTGTGTCTTTCATACATATATGGTTCATTTTATTGGCTAATTAAATGCTAAATGTGATTATATAGCCTCTTATTTCTATTCTTTGGTTGAAATATGAGAGTCACATCCATATCGTAGTTGCCATTTTATGTTCCATATATCGATCACATACATTATAATATTTTATGAAGAGGGAAAACTTGTTTAGGTTGTTTCTAGTTTCTTCAAACCACTTGCTTAGTTTGCAAACTAATTTATTTTTTAATCACATGTACATTGATGCAATGAAGACAAAGAAAGATGTCTTTGAGAATATTAAACTTATTTTTCACCTTACAATCAAGTATGTTGTTCAATACTTCCTCCCTTTTCATGTGATTCCTAATATGTTTTTCCATGTTTGTTGAGTAAAGAAAGATGTCTTTGAGAATATTAAACTTATTTTTCACCTTACAATCAAGTATGTTGTTCAATACTTCCTCCCTTTTCATGTGATTCCTAATATGTTTTTCCATGTTTGTTGAGTGGGTACAAACATGCTTGAAAATACTATCATCTATTATGTTGATTTGGTTCCTTATCATGTCTTGAGAATGAGTTCTACATATGAAGTATAGACAAATAATTTTGCAATAAAAATTCTTTCTCTTTGATAATGGGGTTGCTACTAAGGGAGTAAACAAAAAAACACCAAAGAGAAGTGGAAATAAATAATCTCAAGGGGAGACTCCATGCCCAAATGAGAATCTTGCAAAAAAAATACTAGGACAAATACAAGTATATGACCAAACAATAACTTGGTCAAGTCACCAACAACACATCCAAGGTTCTACTTTTGAACCATGTCGGTAGGAATATAGTCCAAATAAGTAGACTATATCATTTCGAGCTGAAAAATATCGGAGCTCCAATTAACTCCATGTTGATATTATGGTAGATGTGGGACGTATTAACCTCCATATGTAACCTTTGACTAGAATAAAATATTTTGGAAGAAGGAGAAACCCTAAACAGATGTGTGAGAACCCTAGAATACTAGTCGGCTCAACAAAATAAATAATATTAAAGTATTACCCTACAGAAAGAGAAGTTGTCCTAGATAGGTGATAAGAAGGACTATAAAAAGGACGTGTTTGAGTTGCAAGTATAGCACAATTCTAGCGCTATACTAAAAGTATAGTGCAAGGACTATAAATAGAAAAGTATAGCGCAAGTCTGGAGCTGCAGTTGCAAGGAGGGAACATGTATCTCTTGGGGTGTTTCTTGGTCTCTCTCTCTAGCGCTATCTAGCCTAAGATATGTGTCCTACCTTCTAGTATCTCTTAGGGTGTTTCTTGGTCTCTCTCTCTCTAGCATTATCTAGCCTAAGATATGCACCCTACCTTCTAGTATCTCTTGGAGGTATTCTTGGTAACATCTTGGAGTATATTGGTGGATTTCGTGAAGGTGCAATTGCAACTATTGCAGTTGAGTATTTTTCTTGTTTTGTGGTTGTGGAGACTCTCTCACTTGTGTGCTACCCTTGGAGAAGGTGCGCTCTCCTTGTCTTGTGTTGTTCCATCTCATGTTACTATTGCATCTAGGGTTTATTTGTTGGTTCTAGTGTGTCTTTCTGGAATCATTCTATTTAACAAAGGTTAAGGTGCTTGAGGGTGGATGCATGCCTATGGTTGGGTGACAATAGTGATATTGTCTATGGTAAAACAAGCACATCGAATATTTTAACAGGTTATGGGCCCACACTTCCTTCATAATAGTCTAACCGTTGGAAGGTAGATCAACAATTCTTTGTCAAGCTCGTTGTAGCACTAATTGCAGCTGCAACTAGGGTTTCTAATTTTACAGCTACAACAAACCCTAACCTAAATTCTTGGGCACTTTCAGTGAAGAGTTGGACCTAATTTTTGGTTATTCTAGTGTGCCCTAGCCTAGCACACCCTCTGGTGTTCTTAACCAACAAAAACATCAAGTTTGAGTTTTTTGGTCAAAGTCAAAGGTTCACTAGTGAAAGTCAAAGATTGACTTTTGGTCAAAATTGATTTTGTGGTCAAAGTTGAAATTTCAGGGTTTATAGCATGTTGTAATCATTGAACCTTTATTATTTAGTTTCTAACCTCTTCTTGTCAAGATGGTCTCTAGCTTCAGATTAGAATACAAGCTGAACGATACTACAAATTTCAAAGGTATGCACTTGTATATGCTTTTCAAGTTATATCATCCAACAAAGCATGAGTGTGTTTTCAAGGAATGTACAAGAGACATTTTCCAAGCAGTGATATTAGATTTAGTACATTCAGAGGAACAAGCGCATGCTCCCTAGCAGTTGAGGCTTCAGGTTCCAGGTTTGATTGATAAAATTGTTAAGTTTCAATTTGCACATATCAAGTTTGATAGTTGCTACAGTACAAGTAAACATTTTAGTTGTGAAAAAAATCTTTGAAAGGTTCTATTACTACTAGGTATACTTGGTTGCATGTAAGTACTATTGATATAAATGATTATTGCACTTGTTTGCAAAATGAACTAACATCTCCTCTAGGAGATATTTTTGTTTTTCTCTTGGGCAGGTTACCTTGGTAATTCTATGATGACTACCATCCTTGTTAACATAGATATATTCTTATGAAAATGCTATTGGAAATACTTTTCCTCTTTTTTTTCTTAATCTAGGCAGGTCACAGGTGATAGCTCTGAGAAGGAGCTAGAGTGACAGTTGCAAACATGGAGCAGATGACTCCATCAAGTGGTGAGGCAAGTGATATCACAAAGTACCAATTCTAAAGGAGTTTTGGACATCGTTCACGCAGATGTGTGTGGACCAATTCCAACCTCCTCACTAAGTGGAAAGGTCGATATTAGGAGGGAGATAATTGTCCCACATAATCCTCAACAGAATGGTGTGGTATAAATAAAGAACCGATCCATTGAAGAATTCGTTAAGGAAATGATGAATGACCAAAATCTATCCATGTTTCTATGGGGAGAAGCAGTTATGACAGTCGTATATGTTCAATATAGAAGTCCTCGTCATATATTAAAGAACATGACTCCAGAAGAAGATTTCTCCAGAAAGAAGCCAAGTGTTTAACACTTGAGGATATTTGGTTGTCCTATCTATATTCATGTTCCCAAGGAAAAAAGAAAGAAGTTGGAACCTTCAGGAAAGAAGGGCATATTCGTTAGATATAGTGAGTCATCAAAAGATTACAGAATATATGTTTTGGGTCAACAGATGGTTGATATTAGCAGAGATGTGACTTTTGATGAAAATATTGGCTTCATGAAATCTATAGAAGATTCCATGGATTCCAACAATGAAGAAGAACATTCCACCTTTGAAGAAGCAGTCAAGAAGAAATAATGAAAGGAAGCTATGATGGAAGAATATCAATCCATTATGAAAAATGATGTATGGGAAATTGTACCTATACATGAAGGAAAGTCTATAGTCACTTCAAAATGGGTTTACAAGATAAAGCATGCAATATATGGGAGTATTGATAAATACAAGTCAAGATTCATGGATAGAGGGTTCTGCCAAAAGGAGGGAGAAGACTATGATGAGATGTTTTCTCCAATTGCCAGATACACCTCTATTATAGCCATCATATCTCTTACAACATTCATGTGTTGGAGTTTACATCAGATGGATGCAAAGACCATTTTTCTCAATGGAGTAATTGAGGAAGAAGTATACATAGAGAAACCTCGAGGTTTTGAGGTACACCCGAGATAAACCCATGTATGTAGATTAAAGAAGGCATTATATGGAATCAAGCAAGCTCCAAGAGCTTGGTATGCATGAATTAACAATTACTTGATGAGACTTGGATTTTCCAAGGGTTATGTTGATATAAACCTTTATTACAAGGTTGTGAATGATGCACTTGTGATCCTGCTACTATATTTTGATCATTTTGTTTCTGATAGGTGTAGAGCCTCTCATTATTCAATGTAAGAGGGAGTTAGCCTCTGAATTTGATATGAAGGATCTTGGTCTCATGCATTATTATTTGAGACTAGAAGTATAACAGAAGTGTGGTGAAATATTCTTGGGGAAAGGGAAGTATGTTGTAAAGATCCTTCAGAAGTTTGGGATGATGGATTGCAAATTAGTGACAAATCCCATGGTGATAGATCTGAAGAAGCTGAGAGACTTTGATTATTATCAAAGGTTGTAGTAGGATTACAATGCATCCGATACATTTACATGGAAAATTGATTCACTATCATACAAAGATCGCTTATATTTATGTAATAACTCCCAACTCAAACAAAATTTACTTTTGGAATTGTACACCTATCTAGTAGGAGGGCACTCAGGATTTTTGAAAACCTATCACAGGGTCAAGAGGGAATTTTTTTGGGATGGCCTTAAAACTGATGTTCAAATATTTGTGGCAGAATGTTTGGTTTTCCAACAAAATAAGGTGGATACAGTTAAGATCCCAAGTCTTTTACAACCATTAGCCATTCCAAGTTAGCATTGGGAGGAGTTTTCCATGTAAATGTATCGGATGCAATGGAATCATGTTGCAACCTTTGAATGATAATCCACACTTCTTCATCATTATTCCATTCATCCCCTGCTTCTGTTATCGAATTAGGTTGGATGATAGATATAGCATAGAGAAATGCCTTAACTTCTTTTACAACCATTAGCCATTCCAAGTCAGTGTTGGGAGGTGGTTTCCATGGATCTCATCACAGGGTTACCAAAGTCTAAAAGAAAGAGTGTCAACATGGTGATTGTTGATAGACTTACCAAGTATGCACACTTTTGTACACTCTCTCATCTTTTCAAAGCCAGTACAGTTGCTATTGCATTTATGGAGACAACTCAAAATCTACATGGAAACCCAATATTATTGTAAGTGACAAAGATCCCATCTTCACTGGACATTTTTGGACAAAATTATTTTCTTGTTTGGGTACTCAATTGGATCATAGCTCATCTTATCATCCTCAATCTGATGGAAAAACTAAGATAGCGAAAAAATGTCTAGAAGGATACCTTCATTGATTTTTCTATGATAAACAAACACAATGGTTCAAGTGGTTACCCTTGGCATAATGGTGGTATAACACTTCCTTTCATACTGCAACAAAAATGACACCATTTATGGTGCTTTATGGATATCCCACCATCCATTGCTTCTTCTCTAAAAGAAAAATCTAATGTTCAAGCAGTGGAATATCACATTGAGCATCAACAAGAAGTTCTCCAACTCTTAAAGGACAACCTGACCATGGCACAAAATCGCATGAAACAACAAGCAAATTAGCATCGTAGTGAAAGAAGTTATGAAGGACGAGATTTGGTATTTTTAAGACTACAACCATACAAACAGAGCTCCTTCAAACAAGCTAATAAGGATAATAAATTATCACCGAAGTATTATGGCCCTTATAAGGTGTTGCAAAATATTGGTACTATGGCATACAAATTAGAGTTTCCCGCATCTTCGCGAGTACACCTTGTTTTTCATGTTTCATGCTTAAAGAAGGTTATAGGTGACAATATCCAAGTTCAAACTATATTTTCAGAACTTGATGAGGAAGGAAAAATCATATTGGAGCCTGAAGCTATCACTGACACAAGAACTCGCCAGTTGAGGAATAAATCAATTTTAGAGTATCTCATTAAGCAGAAGAAACGACATGTTGAAGATTCCATGTGGGAAGATGAGTCTTTTATACAAAAGCATCCAGAACTACTCAAGTGTTGAGGACAACACTTGTCTGAAGGGGATGGATGTTAAGCCCTAATTCGTGGTACATTACCCCTTAATTGGGGCATATTACATTAGTATTTTTATTTTATTTATGTTGGCTTGGGTCCATTAGTTGTAATTGTACCTCCTAGTATCCTATATATACTGTTATCACTCCAAGAAACCCTTTGTGGTTGCAGACCAAAGGTGCTTGGTAACTTAAGAAATGAATGTTTTTGTATTTTATGAAGGTGGATCAATGGGACAACTCAATGTAGCTTAAAGCATTCAAACATGAAAATGATAAACAAATAGACAGTGCTCTCAAGAAGTGATTAATCAGCAAGTGGCTTAAAAGTGGGTGGAGAACAAATTATCACTAAACCAGTGCAAAGCAGGGTCTAAGAGACAATCAAAAGACTTATTATCAGGTTATGA
>ML811637.1:96405-108165 GCA_009831015.1 Picea engelmannii | reverse complement strand
GTTATGAGCTAAACAATGGGATAACAGCCATTCAAAGCTTGACAACACAGATAATAATGCAGAAGAAAAGGTGAAAAGCTGACAATCAAAGCTGAAAGGAACCTGTGATCTGTATTAGCATAAAAAGTCTGAGTACAAAAAGATCATTCCTCTGTCCAAAATCGAACCCTAGGCTCATGTCTTGTTCTGATATTTATAAGATTACAAAGAAATCCTCTGATCCTAAAAACATGGATCAGATCAACTAAAATTAGAAAATAAAAACTGTTTGCAAGATATGTGGAATATTTCCTCAAAAAGAGGTAGATCCCTGATTTTCCTCTGTTGACTGATGATGATGTGTAGACAGCCTTCCAAGGCTAAAATACTCCTCTCCTATTGAGGCCAAGTCGAATTGGCTGAGGTAGCAGAATACCCTGTTTTTAAGTTCAAATGAAATTGTCCATATCCTTTGAAACACCTCCTTTCTCCACCATTTGTCAAAATTGACTATTGTGTTGGACTTGATAATTCACCACATGTCTATTCCAAGAGGTTTCATCTCATTATGCTTCAAAAATTCCTGATCTGGGCGAAATTTCGAAAATTCTGGTTAAAACAGGCTTTCGGTGGTTGACTGGAACAGTTCCTGGGTAACTTAACCACCGAAAGTCAGAATTTTCGGAAAAAACTGCCTTTGGGAAAAATCAATTTTCTCAGCCATGGAATATCCGTTTCGCACGTTCCAATAGTCGATTGACATCTACAGATCGTAAGATTTCCAATGGTACAATCAGATTTGGGTTTGGAACTAGGGAAGTTAGTCGAAATTTCCCTACAAGATTAGGCATATTTCCTTCAAAAATGCTGGTGCGTTTTTGGTAGTTAACATATACCAAGGAGACATTTTCATTTGGAATCACCTTGTAATTGTGAATTCATATGATGTATAAGGAGGTTGCCCCCTCAAAGAGGCTTATTATCTGAATTTCTTTCTTTTTCAAGGCATTGAGTACTTATCCTAGGGTTTTTATGCTATTTTGATATTTGGTTCTTAACACGATAAAACGAATACAAACAACCATCTGAATTCAATTATGAATTTTGTAGATTTTAGAATAAATCTTGAAAAATAAATTGACGGATTAAAATAGAGAATCATTATCTGAATAAATTTATTATGGTCCAAAGAATCCTTTCTTTTTTTGCACCATTCCATCTGATCCGATCTATATTAGATGGAAAAAAAACATAATTGTAATAAATCATAACAACCAAACTAGTGATATTAAATCAAATAAAAGATTGAAAGAAATGACCTCTTAATATCTCACTATCACCCATAAAATAGGTCGATGCCGATGGAGATCATGTCAAGAGCCATGACTCTGCCTTCGCCAAGAAAACCACGATCATTACCTGAGGAGAGGAAGCAGTCATGGGATTCAAATTCAAGATGGATGGGATTCAAATTCAAGGAGCAGGAGAATGTGTGCCCCCGCCTTGCCCCAACGGTAAAAACATTTATAGATTGTATCAAGTTTGTTATGGATTTGAATTCACCTTTCTGGTTGGCATTAGAAAGGTTTTTTTTTAATAGAAAAAAATTCATCGAAATAAAAATATAGTAGAGATATTTATTTATTTAACTTTAAATTTAGTAGAATTTTATTTATTTAATTTTAAATTTAGTTTTTATTTTTTTATTTTATTTCAAATTCAAAATTAATATATATTTTTAAAAAATTTTAAAAATAAGAAATTAATTTTTTTTATCAATATAATTAACTTATAGCAAATTTCAAATTTTAAAAAACTAATATAATCTTAATTTTTTAATTTTTATAAAATATTTAATTAATTTAATAAAAATTTATATATATATGAAAATTTACAATAGTATTTTTATAATTCAAATTTTAATCCATATAACATCTAAAATTAGTCACTTTATAATTATTTCATAAAATAAAATTCAACACAACTAATTAAAATTAAAGCATTCCTTTTAAAATAATTGTGAAATTAATTGAGGAGATCCTTTTGATATATTATATATTTTAATGTTTATATATATTTTTTGTTATTTTACAAGTAGTCACTTAAATTAACTTTTATAGTTACTTTTAGTTAGAGTTTAACATAGAAAATTTTAAGGTGAAAATTTTCCATTGGGTGAAATTTAGGGTCTTAAAAAATTAAGTGGCTTAATTTTTTATGCTATGGAGTTGTTATTGCATGATTTGTACTTGTATAAATCTTACCATAAGTACCCTAAACCTTGTGTAAGTATAAGAAATCATATTACTATTATTTTAATAAGAAATTCCTTAGTTTTAATGATGGAAGCGGTCCACCACAAGAGAGGCTTCCCTGGTGACCTCAAGGGATCAAAGTAGCAAGTATTGTAGCCAAGCTTACCGCCTCCTCTCTTGATCACCCAAGTCAAAGTCTATGTCTATGAAATTGAGGAAGAAAATGATGTTTTGGGTACCTACCTGGAACAAGAACAATTATATATATATATATATATATATTCCCAAGTACCAATGTGTTATTAACACCTCAAAAATTGAGTGGCTTAATTTTTTGTGTTATGGAATTGTTATTGCGTGATTTGTGCTTGTGCAAATCCCACCACAAGTACCCTAAACCTTGTGTAACTACAAGAAATCCTACTACTGTCACTTTAGTAATAAATCCCTTAGTTTTAGTGATGGAAGAGGTCCACCACAAGGGAGGCTTTCTTGGTGACCTCAAGGGATCAAAGTAGCAAGTATTGTAGCCAAGCCTACTGCCTCCTCTCTTGATCACCAAAGTCAAAGTCTATGTCTATGAAATTGAGGAAGAAAATGATGTTTTGGGTACCTATTTGGAACAAGAACAATTACATCACACACACACACACACACACACACACACACACATTGATTCCCAAGTACCAATGTGTTATTAACACCTCAAGAAACAATAGACAATGAAAATTTATCAATGCTGGTACAAAATTGCAACAATTATAATAGTTTACAACAATTACAACTTTGTAACAACAAGAAGAAAATTATATTACAATTGCATGAAATGACAATGAAAGTTTAGCATGTGTCCAATAGATCAATTCCCAATTGTTCCAAGAAAATTATGAGTATATTAAGTTAGTGTTATTCTAGTGTATGCAACAAAATGAAGTGAATTAGATGATTGTAGCAAATTTTTGCAACAACAACAATGAACTTAGTGATTTATCGTAGGTTAGAGTTATTAAAAGTTTTAGAGAGTAAGTAAACTAGTGCCTTCAGGGATATGAATTCTTTTATAACAACAATACAATGCAATTGTAATGACCTCTTGATAAAGAAGTTGTGAGAGACTTAGTAGTCTAGCTATCCCCACTAGACTATAGTCTCATGAGTTATGGGGACCAAGAAACCCAAAGTATTTACCTCATCACAATGTTATAATTTTAAACTGACTTTGGGGAGAAGAGGTCAAGCAATTGAAGGAAAATACCACATGAGGAAAAGTAAGGAGTTAACCCCAGGAGGTGGTCAACTAAATCAACAAAGAAATAGAACATGAGGGTGCATATCTCATTCATTCTAGATTATTGTTACTTTTTTATCTTGGTCTCTTGGGCACAAAGACGTTTTGAGGGTTTTGGGATAAAAAACCATAGAGATCAACTCGGCGGTGAAAGATCCCACCTATCATGATCCAATCTTGGTCATGGAGGTGTAATATTCCTCCCCAACTATTCTACAACATGCACATGTCACTCAATCAATAAAGGAAGAGGTATTGTGCAGCTTTAGGGGGTTTCCAGCAAGAGGGCACACCATCTGAAGAAGATCTACTTGATCTAGAAAGAGGAGGAGGTTTTGGGGCATAAGGCCTATTGGGTTTTCATTGTAGGGCCTAGGGTGCCCTTTATAGCCTATTGTGGGAGAGGTTTCTCTTTTATTTGTTTTATTTGGAGCTTGGCACAAGTTGGAGAGAAGGAGGGCACACTACAGAAAGAGGATCCATCCATTAGAGGGATCATGTCTTCTCCAATCATCTAGAAACTCTACCAGGGGGTTTTTCTTGCCCTGATCTATTGTTCTAGCAATTTTGGTGGTATTTAGAGGCCTTTAGGAGGGAGGCCGAAATATTGGATAGCTACATCCAACCAGGAGGGTGAAACTTAGCCAAGAGGATCATATCCATCTATTAAAGGGAAAGAAACTAATCTTGTCCCTTTCTCCAGTTTATTGTGGTGCCTTTGGAGGCTATTGTCTTACGTTTTGGAGCTTATTGGAGCTATCCTTATTCCATATTGATTATTCTTCTTGTATTATTCTAAATCTATAGATATAATGTATCAGGATCACTCTATTATCTAAATAAAGGTTAGATCTGAAGTCGTTGGTTCCATATTGGTCTTCATTTCTTGTATCTTGTCATTTTCTTGTGTTATATGCTCAGATCTATATCTCCATGCTATAATATCTAAAGAATAAACCCTCATTGCGCAAATTGATGAGATAAACCTGCAAAACACATCAAAACAATAAACAAACAGTAAATAATCCTTGGTTCTGGGCAAAAAATCAGGTAGGGAACATTACATTGGTATGAGAGCATTAAATCCTCCCAGCTTGTGGGGATTAGCACATGCAAAAGTTCAGTGGTATCTATATGGGAAGGCATAGAAGACAGAAAAGTGAACCAGAGGTAGAAATGGAAGGTTCAGGTGAGGATAGTGAGCCACAGGTATTACAAGGCATAACAAAGGTTATAAAAATCTCCATAGATCATGCACAATTTACACTTGAGAACTACCTATAGGAGAATCAGGAAACAATGTGTAGGGGACAAGTTTAAATGAAGGATACTTTGGAAAAAATAAATGCTAACCAAGAAAAAATTGTGCAACTTTTGATGTAGATGACACATGGGGGGAATGGCCCAAGCATTTATGCAAACAAGGAAACTAGTGGTTCCCATGGGGGAACTAGATACTTTCAGGAGTAGGATCTTCACTACCATACAAAAGGATAGAAATTTAGAGGGGATACTTCCAGGGGGGCAACACATAATAGAGTTACCCCTAGACCTTATATGCATACATTCTTGGATGACCAACCACATGATAACCACTTCCATGAAATAGAAGACAACTTTGAGGAATATGCCAGGGATTATGATGCATTAAGTACAGGATTAAGGAGACATGTTACATTGGATTAATATTGTGGTATCAAGTTCAAGGGAAAACCCCAAAACTATCACAGGAACAATAATGAGTTGGAGCGCAGGGCAGGTAAGATGGAGATTCCATACTTTGATGGGTCTTCCAAGGTGACTGCGCAAGCTTGGGTGCAGAAGTTAGACACCTATTTACAGCTTAACCCAATGAGGGAGATGGATTCCATCAAGTTTTCCACCATGTAATTGGAGGGAAAAGTTCATGACTAGTGGTATCATGGTTTGATTACCTTGGTTCATAACTAGATCACTACTTACACAGATTTCACTCAAAGACTTATGGACAGGTTTGATCAAGGGGATCTAGAGCTACATTTCAAGGAACTCACACAACTCAGAAAAACTGGGACACCAAAGATTTATATAGAGGAGTTTCAAAGGGTAGTCATGATGGTACTAGATGTGTATCATGAGAGACTGATGATGCTCTTTACAAAGGGTTTGATGGAACCCCTAAAGGGTTGGGTCAAGGATTTTAAGCCTTCTAATTTACAAGAGGCCATATGTAGGACTAGGGACTTGATGGGATCTGCAACAAAAACTAAGTTTTCTCTTAGACCACCCATAAACCAAGGGGGAAGAGATAAAAGGGGGGTTGACAGAGGTAAAGGTAGGATGGATGAGACCACTAGAAGGGAAATGAGAAGTAAACAACTATGCTTCACATGCAAGGAACCTTGGGAACCGAGGAACAAATGCATGGGTAAGGGCAAGGAGCATTATATTGAAGTGATTTATGATGAGGAGGAGGAAGAATATTTCGGCCACATCTAGAACATGAAAGAAAATCCATCTAGGATTGACTCTACAGAGAATGAAGAAGGGGAAGCATGATTCAGCCTTGCATTAGATAAGAAGGTTAAAATAACATCCATCAGTGGGGTGCCTAAATTCAACACCTTCAGGATGAGAGGAGTGCTTCAAGTACATAAGGTTTCATTACTCATTGATGGGGGAGCTTCACACAACTTCATTGATTCATCCTTATTGAAAAGAAGGCATATACCCACAATTGAGTTTGAAGAATTTCGTGTAGAGGTAGAAGGGGGGCACACCATGCCTTGTGAGAGGTATATTCCAGGAATGAAACTTACTTTGGGAAGACATGACTTAGCATAAGATTTTTATGTGATGGAATTACCAAATACTAACATTATCTTGGGAGTTCAACGGCTCAGAAGATTGGGACCTATTACTACCAACGACAAAAATATGGAGATGTCTTTCATTGAAGAGAATGGAAAAAAGGTGATACTCAGAGGGATGACAGGTAATACACCTAGAGTGGTGACAACAAAGTGCATGGAGGCCATTTTTAGAAGAGAATACATTGTATATGTAGCAGAATGTAGAATATCAGTTCAGGGGGATAAGAAGGGGCAACCTCATTACTTTCAAGAAATTAAGAAAATCATTGACATGAACAACAAGGTTTTTGAACCTATTCCTCTAGGAGCACCACTAGATAGGGGGTTTGAGCATATTATAGAATTGGAAGAAGGAGAAAAAGCAATCATTACTACTCCTTATAGACACCCAAAAAATTATAATGATGAAATTGAAAAGGCTATCAAAGAACTCTTGGACATGGGCCACATTAGATCAAGCTCCAACCATTTTGCATCTTCAGTAGTATTAGTCAAGAAGAAAGATGGGACTATGCGCATGTGCATTGATTACAGGGAATTGAAAAAAAAGACTATTAAGAACATGTACCCCATCCCAAGGATAGATGAGCTATTCGATGAGTTTCATGGTGCAGTCTACTTCACCAAAATAGACTTGCACTTTGGTTATCATCACATCAAAAAGAGGGAGAAAGATGTGCCCAAAAAAACCTCCATATGTCACTATGGGCACTATGAGTTTTTGGTTATTCCCTTTGGGCTAACTAATGCACCAACCACCTTCCAATCTTGCATGAATCATGTCTTCAACAAGAAATTAAGGAAGTTCCTCTTAGTCTTCTTTGATGACTTGTTGATTTATAACAAAACTTGGGAGGAACATCTTTATCATGTAGATCATATCTTTGGAATCATGGAGGGGCAGTCCTTATATGCTAAAGAGTCCAAAT
Organism: Picea engelmannii; assembly: GCA_009831015.1. NCBI lineage: Eukaryota > Viridiplantae > Streptophyta > Pinopsida > Pinales > Pinaceae > Picea > Picea engelmannii. The sequence goes on along the minus strand of ML811637.1, from coordinate 100,862 downwards.
GTGAATTTTGGATGACAAAAGTTCTTTATTTGGGACACGTCATTGGAGTGAAAGGAGTACAAGTGCACCATGAAAAGATACAAGCCATACTTGACTGGCCAAAACCTAGGACTCTTACTGAGTTAAAGGGATTCCTTGGCATCTATTGTTACTACATGAGGTTTGTCAAAGGCTTCTCCCAGCTTTGTGCACCCTTGATAGATTTGACCAGAAAGGGCACATTTAAATGGAGTCAAGCGACATAAATGACCTTTGAAAAAATGAAGAAGGTAATGAGCACTTGTCTTGCACTTTCTTTACCATATTTCTCACAACCTTTCATACTGAATGTGATGCCTTAGGTGTGGGCATTGGAGTAGTAGTTATGCAGAATAGGCACCCCATTGCCTATGAGAGCCGAAAACTGAGGGGTCCTAAACTTTTATACACCATATATGACAAAGATATGTTAGCCATCATTCATGCATTGGCTAAATTCAGAAAATACTTAGTTCGGGCCAAATTTGTGGTGATAAAGACATATCATAATAGCCTCAAGTACTTCTTGGACCAAAAGGACCAAAATGAAAGACAACAGAAATGGGTTAGAACTATCTAGGCCTATGACTTTGACATTGAATTTTTCAAAGGGGAAAATAATGTGGTGGCAGATGCATTATCCAGAAAACCTTCAGTTTATGCCATGACCAATATTTCAGTTGATTGGAAGGCACACCTTTTGGTGGAATAAAAAACAATTTTTCTTACGAATTGATGGATGGACAGGTGCAAGATGAAAAATTTTGGGTTGTGGATGACATCATATACAAGGGTTGAATCTTCTTGTTTCTTGATTCAACATGAGTATTACAAACATGTCATGATTCACCATTAGCAGGACATTAGGAGTTTATCAAAATCTACAGGTAGATAAGGGATAGGTTCGCATGGAAGGGCATGAAGGAATATGTGATGCGCCATATCAAGAAATTCTCTACTTGGCAGGAGAACAAGGATAAACACACTCATTCAACAAGTTTATTGCAGCCACTCCCCATTCCATAGCATAAATGGGAAAGTATATCGATGGATTTCATCACAGGATTGCCCAAGGTCCAGGGAAAGGATTACATCTTTGTGGTTGTGGATAGATTGACCAAATTTTTCCATTTTCTACCATTGCTACAGATTACAGTGCTTCACAGGTTGTATAATTGTTTTTCAAGGATATCTTCAGGTTGCATGGTTTACCCAAAGCCATAGTGAGTGATAGGGAAATCAGGTTTATGAGCACCTTTTGGCAGGAGTTATTCAGGTTTATAGGAATGAACTTGACCCCCATTACTAGCTATCACCCTCAAAATGATGGCCAAACCAATATAGTAAACAAGTGGGTTGAAGTCTACCTTCGGAATTATGTTTCAGGACAACACAAGGCATGGGTAAAGTGGCTTCATTTGGGTGAGTATAGTTACAACACCAACTACCACATGATTATTGGTATGTCACCTTTCAGGCCCTTATCACAACTATGATCTCCTCACAGTTGTGGAGATTTATTTTCGGCAGTAGAGCTCCTATGGTACAAGATTGGATTCAACAAAGTCAGGATATACTCAGAGAGCTTAAATACCACTTGCAACAGGGCGCAAAATCATCAAAAGGTACAAGCATATAAACACATAGTGGAGTGAACTTTTGAGGTTGGTGACTTGGTATATTTAACGCTCCATCCGTACAGACAAGCATCTATTAAGAGGAGTGGCACAAAAAATCTCCAACCTCGCTTCTTTGGACCATACAGGGTAAAAATGAAGGTAGGGGCCATGGCATATGAGCTTGATCTACCTCCAGGAAGCAAGATACACAATGTCTTTCATATATCCTGCTTGAAAAGGGCCATAGGGAAACACATCATAATGTTGAAGGTGAGATAATGTTGTAATTCCTGTATAATCTTATGATTGGCCTGTGTTTACATATTGCTTGTGGAAAAGAAATGATCAAGCTTTTACTAATTTTTATTCACTGCAATAGAAAACACAAAATATAGTTTTATTCACTACAATAGAACACACAGAGCAGGGACTAGCAACTATTTCCCTTGTTTTAAAGGAGGTCGTGTAATATTTAAATTTTGGCATGGAGATATTTTCCCATAAATACTAGGAGTTTTCGTTATTCTTGGCGAGTGGAGCAAGAAGTTGTTGTGGAAATTTTGAAGTGGAAAATCAATGATTGAATAGGAGAGTCTACTTATAGCTATTTCATTCAAGAAATTTTTTAAAGAATAATTCAACTTCTGCATTCTAGACTTCATAATTTTTACTTTTGATACTTAATGTTGTTCCTTTTGTAATTATCAAATATTGAATTGAATTATGTTTGTAAGTGGGTGCATTTTTTGTTGAAGATAGGACCTTTTTGTTGAGATGAATTTTTTCTATTGTCGAGTTGGATTATTGTAAAAGGGTGCAATTGCAAGAAACCCTCACTCCATCAAGAAGCTATGCAACAAAAGAAAACTCATTCTGAACTTGTTTGTGTTCATAAATTTCCGCAAAATTTTTCAATCTACTCACAACAAACAAAATCAATGAAGTCAATGAAGTTGATAATGATCAGATGATAGATCAGTGTCTTGATCTTCTTTGTATGCATTGTGAATGCGTACATATTGTTCCAGTAGCTTATACAGGTGTTGGATCTCTTCTTGTCCATACTTGTGAATGACAGTCTAAGGGAATTTGAACCACTTGTCAATGAGAGGGGGTAGTAACATCAAAAAAATTTAGTAGCCTAGTTCCTTGTATGAAACCTTGTTTTTATGGTAATCCTAAAACCATTCATAACACATTGTTGTTGATATGGTTTGTGGTAATCCTAAAACTATTCATAGTTTTTGGATCCTTCATCTCTTGATAGTTTGTGGTCAGATTTAGTAGAAGCTTTCATCTTCTGCGGTTTTTCAGTGGAGAACGAATGTATGATTAAGGGGGATGTTGAAAACTCTAATCTCAGTTAGTTATCTTACCCTAACATTCATACCCTTAGAGGACACTTGTGGTATATGTACTATATATACATTATTGATGTACATATTAATTGAATTGACTTAGTGCCTTTTGTGCGAGTCTCTTGGTCTTATTGTTAATTATTTACTTTCTTTCCTATATTCTTAACACTTCCTTGGTCTTCTAGTTGTTGTAGCAAGGGAAAACTTGTTTGTTTCCATAAGTCCCGAGAGGAAAACACATACACTTATTATAGTCTATAATTTAGTTTTAAACACATACACTTATTATAGCCTATAATTTAGTTTTTCTTACTTATCCTAAAACAAAAACCCATGTCCATTCTTTATTTCTTTATTTTTTTAACTCATCAAACTAAAAAAATAATTTTTGTTTTCTAATTTTTTAATAGTTAGAGGTGGAGAATGATGAAGCTTACATATACTATGAAGAGGTTTTGAAGAAGGCAGAGGCCATGGGTGTGCGAGGGCTCGTTAGCATTGTTGCTAAGGAAGATAATTTTATTTTCATGTGTTGAAACAACAGGTGTAATTACAGCCACTGAACCTCCGAAGGAGGATGACGAACAATTTGGTGAACTCAATGCTCATATAAGTGGCTACGCCTTCAATTGAATTGAATTGAATTAATTTAGTTGTTTTTAATGTATTATATTACTAATAACAAGTTTGAAATTGAAAAATTTCTTACTTGTGGACGCAAGTACAACGTGTGAAAGGTAATTGGTTAGTTCTACAATTTCTGACTTGTGAATGTAAGTGTTAGGACCACATATTGCACCTTTTTGCCCATACTTTTTGCCATTATTATACCCTTCATCACTAGTATTTAGACTCATAATATCACTACACCTCATCATTCCAAGGTATACAATGTCCTTTCTCATTATTATATGCTTAATCTGTTTTGCATAATACTTTACATTACTTTTGGACCTAACCATTGATTAGAAGTGCATAAGTGTCCATATTTGCAGAATAGTGTTCAAAGCCGGTGCTGACACACAGAACTGTCTAAAGTAGTTGTTGAACTGATGCTGAAACACGGAGCTGCTACACAATCTGAGGACGCATATGCCGAAACACGGAACATCTACATAGTTCAGAAGTACAGATGCTGAAACACAGAGGAGACCGCCACGTTGCTGAAACACGAGCCGTGACAGTTAGCAGTCAAGGACGACACAGTCAAGAGCGCAATTCACGCGGCTGAAACAACCCGTGAATTGCGATGCTGAAATAGCATCAGCAGCTGTAAGAAGAAGTTGTTACACCAGCCGTAACAACAATACCTCGTTCATCCCCTGTATTAGCAGTCAGTTGCGTGAGAATAGGACACCCTATGCTAATTTAGAATGAAGATCTGATTTAGTATAGGATTCAGATCTGCCTTGTAATGATTGTATCGATGGGATTTTCCCTTTAAATCCAGGGGAAATCACCA
>ML811637.1:42418-64509 GCA_009831015.1 Picea engelmannii | reverse complement strand
TGAATCTACACATCAAAAGTGTGAATCTTGTTTTCAAAAGTGTGAATATCAATGTTTTAAAAGTGCAAAATTGGGCTATGAATGTGTGAATATTGGTGTTTCCAAACTATAAAATGGGTTCTCAAAGTGTTGATTTTGATTCTGATTCTGAAATTGTAAATTTCAATTCAAAAGTGTCAATATTGAATTACAATAGTGTGTATTTGAATTTCAATACGTTGAATTTATATTTTGATGTGAATATATCAAATTTTCCCTATATGTGTCTACCTATATCCATATTTCCCTCTTTCTCTACCCCCCCCCCCTCTCTCTCTCTCTCTCTCTCTCTCTGTGTGTGTAAGGTACCAGATGCATTATAATATGAAGAAACAAATATCAATGGAACAACAAAACATTGAGAAGACAAACACCATAAATGATACATTTATTCAGATAGATCAATGTTCACTTGCCTCTTCAAGGGGGAAACCTCTAACAAAGCATAGCTCTATCACAATAATTCTCAAGATAAAGACTCTGCCTGCCTCCTACTCTTATTTATACTAATTCTATCTTATAAATATCATCCTAGAGGAATATCCTTCTAAAAGCGAGAGCTTCTATTAGGTATTCTTACATTGACTTGTTCACATTTATTAAATAGACCTTATTAATTAATTTGATCCTTTATTAAATGTAAATATATTATTTTACCTATGTGAGGTGTTAGGGAGGTTGGGTCCCTAACATGCCCTCCCCTTTGAAGAATAGCATTGTCCTCAAGGCTTGAGATGAGGAAACTGTTGCAGAATGGTGGTAGGCTCCCAAGTGGTGTCTTTCCATTACACTACCACTTCCTTGATGGTGCAATAAAAGAGACGACACTTGCGTTGGTCCAAGACTGCTTTTGGATGCAACCAAATGGAACCTTCTTCATTCAACTCAGGGAGACTAGTTTTAGTGTGGCACTTAGTTCCAATCACCTTCTTTAAGCATGAGACATGAAAAATAGGATGGAGCTTAGAATGAATGAGAAAAGATAACTGGTAGGCCACCTACCCCACTCACTTGTGAATTGTATAGGGACCATAAAATTTGGGAGCAAGTTTCTGACAATGGTCAACTTTGAGTGAAGTCTTGTAATGACCCTTTTCTTATTCCTGTAAATAATCTCATAAATAATCTGAAACACTAGCTAAATTATAACTAATTATGATATAACCTTAAATTGATTACAAGTTATTAATTAATTATTTTGGATTATACTTAAGCGGAAATATGATTTAACTCCTTGAGTAAGGGTTAAATGAATGAGTGATTATTAAATAAGATATTAAATGATTAATTATTAAATTAAGKATTAGTGATTAATTGATCAYTAATTAAATTAATTGATTAATTATGAATTAAAAGGGGAAAAATAAAATAAATAAATAAAAACATAAATAAGGTAAAAGGGGTTACGTATCCCATGAGGGATAACRTAACCCACACGTTAAAGGGGACATTAATTAAAAGATAAGGTAATAAATATGAATTAAATTAAGGGATAAGGTTTTAAATGTTTGGATAAGGTTTGGTGAGGGGGGAAGGTTCGAGAGGAGGATGGAGGCATAAGGAAGGGGAGTATGGATTTTGAGGGATTCTCATTTTTTCATTCGGGGGTTTTTACGAGAGGAGATTTTGGGGGGGAGCTTGGGGACTGATTGAGCAGTGAGGATTTACCGTGCACACCGTGGCTGAGAGGTTTGGGCACGGAGGGCTAGGACATCCGTAGATGTCCTAGGGCCAGGCGCACTGGTCGGCAGGGTGGCCGGTTTGGGAGTGTTGGAGCTGAAGGTTCAAGCTGCTGCAAGCGGAGGTTCAAGCTGGAGATTCGGAGGTTCAAGCTGAAGATTCAAGGTTAGCATCAGTGACAGGTATTTTATTTTCAAAATTGTGAAGTATATACTCAATTTTAACTTGTATGCAAAGTATCATGCAGATTTAAATTGTTATGCATAGTGTGTCATGTAAAAATGTTTTATTTTTTTCATAAAATTCTGGGAATGAGTATGCTCGAATAAACAAATTTTTAGTTCTGTTAAAATTCCGCTCGGTTGAAATTTATGGTAGCCAAAATGAAATTAAGGTTGTTACAAGTCTTCTTATAAGATTGTAGATGAAGGAACACCTAGTCCCCTTCAGCAAATTGTTGGTCGGAATGACCTTGATCTACTTGTTGCTTCACGTGATTCTAATCCATGGCCAAATTTTCTTTAAGGGTACGTACAATGGCCTCACAAACTGTGATATTTTTGTCAACCTATCGAACCTTTGAGACTCCTGGTATGTATGAGAGAACTGACTATGGATTTTGTCCATATATTTCTTCAAAAGGAGTCATGTGAGTAGTTGTATGGTAAGATGTGTTGTAGCACCATTCAACTAGGGGTAACCACTGAGCCCATTTATTTTTTCAATCATATGAAAAACACCTCAAATATATTTCCAAAAACATGTTGACAACTTTAGTTTGACCATCAGTCTGGGGATGATAGGAGGTGTTGGGATGCAATTGGGTTCCCTAGAGCCTAAACAATTCTTTCCAAAATTTGCTAGTGAAAGTGGGATCTATGTCAAAGACAATAGAATGAGGCATGCCATGAAGCTTGAAGATATTATCCATGAAAATTTAAGAAACTATGGATGTGGTGAATGGGTGTTGAAGAGAAAATAAATGAGAATATTTAGAAATATGATCAATTACCACCACGATGACTAAATTAGTGGTTGATTTAGGTAAGCAATAAAATCCATAGAAATATCATGCCAAATAGCTAGTGGAATCATGAGTTTTTGTAGTCAGCCTGGGGCCTTGACTGTTTCTCCCTTGTTGCATTGACAAACATCACATTTATCCACAAAGGTGTGAACGTCCTGTTTCATACCATCCTAAAAAAGGAATGTTTGACCCTTTCATGCGTTTTGGTAAAACCTGAATGCTCAATTGTGGGGGAAGCATGAAGCTTTGAAAGCATCGTAGATTTAAGTTGCGACTATTTTATTAAATATAGATGACCTTTGTACCGAAGGTCCTAATTGTGCCAAGATTACCCTAGATAAATTGGAGAATTTTCTTGCAATTGTTGGATCAGGCAAGAAATTTTGGGGTCTTGCAGCCATTCCTAGCGAATAACTTAGAGCCAATATGGTACAGGGAATGAGAGAGAAAAGAGGGACCCTTTGTCTTCATACTTCTTGGAAAGAGTGTTAGCAACCACATTTTATTTTCCCTTCTTGTAAATGATTTCATAATCATATCCAAATATCTTGGTCACCCATTTTTGTTGCTTCGGGGATGAAATTTGTTGTTCTAGAAAATGCTTGAGGCTCTGATGATATGTTTTAATTTGGAAGCATTTCCCCAATAGATAAGGACACTAGAGATCCACGACATGCATAATAGCCAACATTTCCTTTTCATAGATGGATTGGCCCAAATGTGGCTCCAAAAGTTGTTTTCTAGTGAAGGACAAATGTCATCATTCTTGCATGAGGACTGCTCCAATTCCTTTCCTGGAAGCATCACATTCCAAGACAAAAGTCTTCTTCAAGTCAGGAAGGGCCAAGACATGAGTTATGCACATAGCCTATTTCAAGGCGTAGAAGGATTGATGAGCTATTGGATTCCAATTGAAAGAATTTGTTTTAAGGAGAGCAGTGAGTGGTGCTGCAATTTTTCCATAATTCTGAACAAACCTACGATAATGTACTGTTAAACCTAGAAAACCAAGCAAGCAATTGAGAGTTTTGGGGCGAGGCCAATCCTGCATAGCTTAAATTTTCTTAGGATCCACCCTTACACCATCCTTTCCAACAATATGACCCAAGTACTCCACTTCTGAGGCACCAAAAGGTACATTTAGATTGTTTGAGGAAAATTTGGTGCTAAAAAAGGAGATGGAGAAATTTATCCACATGGGAAAGATGGGTTGTCCCTGTTTAACTATAGTTGAGAATATCATAAAAGAAAACTAAGACAAAATTATGGAGAAAAGGATGGAAGACATGATTCATGGGACTTTGGAAAGTGGAGGGGGAATTACACAGGCCAAAGGGCATGACCAAGAACTCATAATGACCCTCATGAATTTGAAATGCAGTATTGGGAATTTCTTCCTCTTTCATACATATCTAGTGGTAGCCAAAATGAATATAAAGTTTAGTAAAGTATTGAGCACAACTCAATTCATCCAATAAAGCATCAATGACATGAATGGGAAACTTGTATTGATGGTGATTTTGTTGAGGGAATGAAAATACATACACATGCACCATGTTCCTTCTTTCCTAAATACCATGACCATAGGAGAATAATAGGGGTTGGTGCTAGGATGGATGACACTTCCGTCGAGAAATTCTTGAACAATTTTCTCAATTTCATTATTCTAGGAAAAGGGATGACGATAAGGGTGAACATTGGGAGGAAGACTCCCTAGAACTAGAGGAATGGAATGATCATGAACACCGTGGGAAGGGGGGAGTCCATGGGGAGTGGAAAACATAATTTGGTGTTTGGAGAGGATAGATTGGAGGTCAAGATGCATAAAGGGTGTCTCAAATTCTTGAATGGAATGGAGTTGGGGAATAATGCCTGAATGACCTTTTTTTAGGAGTGTTTCCATTAGGTGGGAACTGATGATCTCAAGGGAGCCTACTGTGATTCCTTGGAACCTATACCAATGGCCTTCCTGTTGGAATTACATGGTTAATTCCTTAAAATCCACGAGGATGGGACCGAGCGTGCCTAACCATTCTGCACCTATCACAATGTCACAACCACCCATGTCGATAGAAAACATATGAGATTTCAGGTTGTATTGACCAATTTGGAGACACACATTCTCACAACGCCCCCCACATTTCATGGAACCTCCATTGGCAATCATATTTGAAAATTGTTGATGGCACATATATAGCAATTGGTTTCTTGAGTAATGTGACGATGTATAAATTATGGGTGTTTCCATTTCCAATTAGGATGACGACCTTCCGATTTTTAATGTATCCAATTAGCTTCATATTTTGGGGAATAGATAAGCTAGTGAGGGCATTAAATGAAATGATCAATTCAACTTCTTGTGGATCATATGGTAGAGTGAGATCAATTGGCTCAAGTAGCTCTTTCATAGGAAGAGCCTCTACCTCTTCGTCAGACACATCCTCAGAGATGTCTATAAACATCTTTTGTTCCTTACAGGTGTTCCCTAGAAAATATTTTTCATCACAATTATAACAAAGAATGTTGAGTTGGCATTCATCCATTTATGTCTGAGTTGATTTCTAGATCTTGAGAGGGGTGGGATGAGGCGCAGAATTGGGAGGGAGGGGGAGAGGAAGAAAAGAGGGTCTGTGGTGCTAGGAATGACTTGTTGTGCTTCCTTGGCACATTTAGTAGCTTCCAACCAAGTATAGGGGTGATTCATGAGGACCTGGGCTCAAATTTCATCCTTGAGGCCACTGATAAAGCATTCCTAGAAAAAGGTATCAGAAATGCTTATAAAATCCAATTTCTCAAATGCGGCGATAAACTCTTACACTGTACTAGACTGTTTCAATTTGGTCAAACAGACTAGTGAGTGGGTTTCGGTGTGAAAGAATTCATAAATTTCAGCCACAAACTGTGGCCAAGCAACATATCCTTGGTGTGATATTCTACGCCATTGCTAACATTTAGGATCCAAATAGAGGACACTATACCGAATATTGGCCAAGTCATCAATGATGCCATGCAAGGAGAAGTAATGTTCCATTTGAGTGACCCAACTAGTGGGATCTAAGCCATCAAATTTGTTCACCTTCACTCGTGGAAGATGCAGATCACGATGAAAGGGGTTGGACTGAAAAGGATGGGAATTGGAGGAAGTCATGCCTTATGGGTTAGAAGGTTTTTTAGATGAGGTATGGACTCCAGGAAATGGTAGTACCGGAGTATGAGGTTCTTCTTGTTCTGATTCTTATTCTTATGTTGAGTTAGATTCTTCACCCTCCAACTCAAACACTATTGTCTCTAGTTCTTTTTCTTCTGGTACAACTTCCATTTTGATAACATATTTAGACTCCCTAAAGACGATATCCCAATTATATAGAACCTTCTGATTTTCTACGTTTCAAAGTTTATAACCCTTTAAACCATCCTTTAAACCAATAAAGATACACTTTTCATCTTTATTATCTAGCTTACTCCTATTTTCCTTTGGAACATGTACATGATCATCACAACCAAAAACTATGAAATGTTCAAGAGAGGGATTTTTACTAGCCCATGCCTCATGTGGAGTTTTCTCTACCAATGTTGATGAGGATATGGTCTATTTCCTACAATGTTAGGGTCCTAACCTACACATAGGTAGAACACTATATTCAGATGTAATAAAGGTCAATATTACTAAGGCCTTGCAATAAAATAGAATAAGTCGAATGTAAGAAAACCTAATAGAAGCTTTTGCTTCTAGAAGGATCTTCCTCTAGATGTTTCTTTTGATAGGCATATTTAGTATAAATAGGATTCGAGGGTATGAGAACCCTAGCTTGGATATTATTGTAATAGAGCTCTGTTGAACTGGAGGTTTCCCCCTCGAAGAGGCCCGTGAACATTGCTTTCAGTATCAAAGTGTTAGTTTTGTTGTTATTCTTATATCATTTCAATGCTATTGTGGTGATTGTTCTAGTTATATTATTTTTATTCTTCAATTTCTAGCATTTTATTTTGGTTCTGCATAATTTTTATATCTAGTATATTACAAGTGGTATCAAAGCACTTTCCTTGGCAGAAATTGTGGGTAATTTTTTTTTCTAGGGTAGAGACGTATTACGACATCTTTAATCCATAGAGATCTATCGTTACACGCATAAACCCACAGTTGAGGGATTCATACACACAGGAAATACAAGTGGTTCTTAAGAACACATATGTTGGCCACCCTTGTAACCCCTGTTAGTACCTCTTCGAGTGGTATCACATCAGACAACACCTGTGTACAGATCGACCTAGATTTCCTGAAGCCCTCTTTAGAGAAACTGATCAGCCACCAGACTGTTATAGTGCCACTGAGAACATCACTTGGGAAGATACTCTCTAGTACCTGGGTAGTCAAGTAGTATGGCTAAGGGTATAGTCTATCCTCCTTAGTTAGTTCCCTGAGATATTGGGCTGAGTACTATTGTTGGACCCCGCACGTATATCAGAGAGCTATAACACAGGGAAAACCCTTGTCTGTAGAACCCTTGAAGACCTAAACCTTAGGGACATCAACATAAACAAATCAAAACAGGCAATATCTATTGATGTGCAACTCTATTCGAGTTTCCAAGTAACTACACATTTCTTCCTGCTTAAGAATTTGGGCATTTCATCACTACTGTATTCTTTAGACCGTAGTATAAATCTGCAGGTAAAAAAAACAAATCACCATTATTTGAAACCTATTCCATTGGATTCATCTCTTTGCCCTTATCACATTCATACATATCATTTTTCAAAAAAAAAAATTGACCCCACCAACCCCTTTTCGGTTCCTTCATCCTCATGGCCCATGCCCATAGGCAAGAATATAAACCCGCTTCAATACCTTGCAATCTAGTCTCACTGAGACCCAACAAGAAGTGAAACAACTCAGTGCCAATGTTGTTGCCATCAATACAACCATGCAATCCTCAATGGAGGAAATCAAACAAGACTTGACCACCCAAATTAAATCTATATTTTCGTCCCTCTGCACCAAGCTTCATATCCCTACAAATAACCCTTCCTCTCACTCACCCCCACATACTAAAGATGAACATTCCTCTCATTCCCATAACTTTCAGCACCATCAGTTTCAACGTGACCTATGCCTTCCGCGGGTGGATGTGGCCAAATTTGATGGCTTGAACCCCACTGGTTGGGTAACCCAAATGGAACATTATTTCTCTTTATACGACATTACAGATGACTTGGCCAAACTTTGGCATGGTGTTCTCCATCTAGATCAAGAACGTTGGCAATGGTGGCAATGAAGAAAAACTTCACATCAAGGGTATATTGCTTGGACACACTTTGTGGCAAAGCTTTATGAACACTTTGAAACTGACACCAACCATTTGGGACATTTGAAAAAGTTGAAACAATCAAAAACAATTCAATAATTTATCGTTTCCTTTGAGTGCCTGGCTTTTCGAACATAGGTCATGTCTGATACCGTTTTCCAAGAGTTTTTTATCAATGGCCTCAAGGATGAGATTCGGGCCCATGTCCTCATGGCTCGGCCTCAGAGTTGGTTGGAGGCTACTAAAAGAGATAAAGAAGCACAAAAGGTTGTCTCTTCTCAAAACCGAAAACCCTCCTTTATCCCTCACCCTAAACCAGTAAATCCCACTACTCCCTCCGCTCCACCAAAGATCCAAAAATTGACCAGGGCTGAAATGGCTAAACACCAACTCAAAGGCCTTTGTTATAATTGTGATGGGAAATATTTCCTCGACCACAAATGTAAGCAACAAAAGAATTTTATGGACATATCCAAGGATATTTCAGAAGATGATGTTGAAACTCCCCTTATGTCCGAGTCACCTGAAGTCATTGACATAGCCCCTCCCTCAGACCCTCCCGAAGTAGAACTGGTCATTTCCCTCAATGCTCTCATAGGCTTCTCCACCCCCCAAACCCTCAAGCTAATCGGTTACATCAAGCATCAGAAGGTCATCATTCTGGTTGATAGTGGAAGCACCCATAATTTTATTCATCATTGCATTGCCCAAGAAACTCATTGCTACATCCATGTCGTCAATAATTTCCAAATAATGATTGCCAATGGTGGCTCAATGAAATGTGGAGGGCGTTCTGAAAATGTGCATCTCCAAATTGGTGACTACCACCTGAAATATCATATGTTTTCTATCGACATGGGTGGTTGTGACATTGTGTTGGGTGACGACTGGCTAAGGAATTTGGGCCCCATTCTCATGGATTTTAAGGAATTAACCATGAAATTCGACCAGGAGGGCCACCAATATAAGTTCCAAGGAATAATTTCCAGTTCACCTGAGATCATTAGTTCCCATCGCATGGAAAAGATGCTCAAAAAAGGTCATTCTGGTGTTATTGCCCAACTCCATGCCATACAAGCAACAGAGACACCCTCTGTGCCACAAGACCTCCAAGCCATCCTTTATAAACATCAAGTGGTCTTTTCCACTCCTCAAGGACTCCCTCCTTCACGTGGTGTTCATGATCATTCCATTCCCCTTGTACCCGGAATCCTTCCTCCCAATATTCGTCTGTATCGTCACCCATTTTCCCAAAAAAATGAAATTGAGAAAATGGTCGAGGAACTCCTTAATGCAGGCATTAACCACCCTAGTATGAGCTCCTACTCGTCTCCTGTGGTCATGGTCTTGAACAAAGAAGGTTCTTGGTGAATGTGTCCTGACTTCCATGCCCTTAACAAACTTACCATTAAAGACAAATTTCCCATTCCTGTCATTGATGACCTCCTGGACGAATTGAGTGGCGCCCAATTCTTTACTAAACTTGATCTTCGTTTGGGATACCACAAAATACGTATGAAAGGGGCAGACATTCCAAAAAGTTCCTTAAGAACTCATGAGGGCCACTATGAGTTTTTGGTCATGCCCTTTGGCTTGTGTAATGCCCCTTCCACCTTCTAAAGCCTCATGAATCATGTCTTTCGTCCTTTTCTCTGTCATTTTGTCTTAGTTTTATTTGATGATATCCTCATCTATATCAAAACCTGGAAAAACCATCTTGCTCATGTGGATCGAGTTCTCCATCTACTCTCTTAGCACCAACTTTTCCTGAAATAGTCTAAATTTGTTTTTGGCGCCTCAGAAGTAGAATACTTGGGTCATCTGGTTGGCAAGGATGGCTTCAGGGTGGATCCATAAAATATTGAAGCTATGAAAGACTGGCCTCACCCAAGGACTATCAAAATATTTCATGGACTTCTGGGCTTAACAGGTTATTATCGCAAGTTTTTTAAGAATTGTGGAAAGATTGCAGCACCTCTCACTACTCTTCTAAAAAAGAACTCTTTTTCTTGGACTCCAACCACTACTCAAGATTTTCAATCCTTGAAGATGGCCATGTGAACCACTCCAGTCCTGGCCCTTTCTGATTTCACAAAGACCTTTGTCTTGAAATGCGATGCCTCGGGAAAAGGAATTGGTGTTGTCCTTGTGCAAGAGGATCGGCCTTTGACCCTAACCAGCAAGCAACTATCTGAAAGAAATCTAGGAAAATCAATATATGAAAAGGAAATGTTGGATATTATGCATTTCATTGATCTGTGGTGCCCTGATCTATTGGGGCAACGTTTCCAAATTTAGACAAACCATCAAAGCCTCAAGTATTTTTTGGAACAACGCATTTCCTCCCCGGAGCAACAAAAATGGGTGACTAAGATCTTTGGATATGATTATGAGATCACTTACAAGAAAGGTGAGATAATGTGGTGGCAGATGCACTTTCCCAAAAATATGAAGATGAAGGATCCCTTTTTTCTCTTTCCTTCATTGTACCAGATTGGCTACAAGCCGTTCGCCAGGAATGGCTACAAGATCCCAAAAGTTCGCATTTGATCCAACAATTGCAGTCCAATTCTCCAGCTTCCCCAGGGTACTCTTGGCTCCATGATGATCTTCGATACAAAGGTCATTTGTATTTAAGTAAAAACTCAAAGCTTAAATCCACGGTAATTTCTGAGCTTAATGCTACACCCATAGTGAGGCACACTGGGTTCACCAAAACCTATGACAGGGTCAAACGTTTTTTTTTTTTTTTCCCTGGAATGGTATGAAACAAGACATTCGTAATTTTGTCATTGAATGTGATCTGTGTCAACACAACAAGGGAGAAACAGTCAAATCTTCGGGCACACTACAACCGCTTCCGATTCCACCTACTATTTGGAAGGATATCTCTATGGATTTTATTTCAAGCTTACCCAAATCGGGAAATAAATCAGTCATCATGGTGGTTTTTGATCGCCTTTCCAAGTATGCTCATTTATGCTCTCTTCAAGACCCGTTTAAATCATCGACGATGGCTCAAATTTTCATGGATCGGGTCTTCAAGCTTCATGGAATGCCACACTCTATTGTTTCTGATCGCGACCTAACTTTCACAAGCAATTTTTGGCAAGAACTATTCAAGCTACAAGGCACCCAATTGCATCTCACCACAGCTTATCATCCCCAAACTGATGGTCAAACGAAAGTTGTCAACAAGTGTTTGGAAACATATTTGAGGTGTTTTTCCTTAGAAAAGAAAAATCACTGAGATCAATGGTTACCCCTAGTTGAATGGTGGTACAACACTTCATACCATAAAGCTACATGCATGACTCCTTTTGAAGCAATATATGGACATAATCCACCTTTAGTTTTATCATACTTACCTGGTGTCTCAAAGGTCCAGGCGGTTGAGAAAACACTTATAGTTCAAGAGGCTATTCTCCGTACCCTCCATGAGAATTTGGTCATGGCACTGAATCAAATGAAGCAACAAGCAGATCAAGGTCACTTTGAATGTCAATTTGCAAAAGAGGATCAGGTGTTTCTTCGACTACAACCTTACAAGAAAACTTCCCTCAAGGCCGACCATTGTCAGAAGCTAGCGCCAAATTTTTTTGGTCCTTGTACCATTCTCAAGCCTATGGGACAAGTAGCCTATCAGTTAGCTTTGCCCAGTCATTCGAAGCTACATATTATTTTTCATGTTTCATGCTTAAATAAGGTGATTGGAACTAAGTGCCAATTCAAACCAACCTTCCTGAGTTAGTCAAAGAAGGATCCATTTGGCTACAACCACAAGCATTTTTGGACCAGCGTGATTGTTGCCTGCATCAAAGAACCATCAAGGAAGTGTTAGTCCAGTGGAAAGATACAACGCCAACAGATGCCACTTGGGAACCAGCTACCATTTTGCAACAATTTACACATTTCAAGCCTTGAGGACAAGGTTGTTTTTAAGGGGGAGGACACGTTAGGGTCCTAACCCGCACATAGGTAGAACAATATATTTGAATGTAATAAAGGTCAATATTAGTAAGGCCTTACAATAAAATAGAATAAGTCGAATGTAAGAAGACCTAATAGAATCTTCTGCTTCTAGAACGATCTTCCTCTCGATGCGGTATGAGAACCCTAGCTTGGATATTATTGTAATAGAGCTCTGCTCAATTGGAGGTTGCCCCCTCAAAGAGGCCCGTGAACATTTCTTTCAGAATCAAAGTGTTATTTATGTTGTTATTCTTATATCATTTTAGTGCTATTGTGGTGATTGTTCTAGTTATATTGTTGTTATTCTACCTGATCCGTCAGATCTTTTAATGACTATGGTTGAGTTTTAATTTTGCATGTGTTAATTATCCAATTGAGAATCTTAATGAAAGAATGAGGAAAAGAGAGGAGTTATGACAGCCATATACACATATGCAGATCTGAAAGGAAATAATAGACAGCAAACTATAACATGAGAATTGATAACGGAGTTCGGCACAACGTTAACTACGTCTCCGGGCCTTTGTCTCTGTGGGGGAGGCTTCTTTATTTTTGTTCAAAAGCTCAAAAGTACATCGCAGCAGTGCCAATTGGCTACAAGACTGATCTAGTCATGTTCTTCCAGATCTCTAGAACCCTGCAAAGAAAACGGCACGCAAAACGGACGTCCGGAGCTCCCAGAAATGGCCCGCAAGCGTCTGCTCCTCAATAGTTTCCCTGCATAAAAAGGGCTTTGGCTTGGATTCCCTTCAGCATAACTCTTCTCTGACTGTCCTCCTTGGCCTCAAACAAGCTTGGTTTATATAGATTTGAAGTTGGTTACCCATCCCCAACTTCCTCCCAAAATTTGGCCTCCAAAAATGCCCAATATCTCCCAAAAATGGAGAAAATCCATTAATAACAGGCTTGGAATCAAATAAAATCCCAAAAATTTAAAACCAAAACCCACTTTAGTTTAAAAATAGGGCGCAACCCCTTTGGCGCACGCTCCTGGTCATATGGGAGGTGGCCATGTGGTCGAGCGCTCCACTGGCTCTGCACTAGCCCCCCTCTGCTGGCTCCTGGTTCGGTGGCATGGTCATAGGACCACGGCTAATAATTATAACCCCCTGCGCACTCTTGTCGGATCAACTCTGGGTCATATGTGACCTGCCCGAGGACCAAGGGCTAGTCCTTATCTGCCAGCTCCCGTCGAATCGCGCCGCGCTCCCGGTTACATGGAGTGGTCACGTCAAACGACATACCATGGGCTGGGGCTAAGCCCCAGCCCTTTCCGCCTCCGTTTGTCACTTCATTCAAATTCAAATACATTTTTTAACATATAGTTAACAAGTACCAACCGTGGCCCGGGTGGTTAGCCCGGTCCTGCCAGTCTATAGCCCGGAGGAAGGTCAGGGGTTCAACCCACACCGAAACCATATAATTTTACATAAAACCACGAACCAACCACAGGGTGCCATGTGGCAGCCCATGACTAGGCCACATGGCACCTCAACAACCAATAGAAGTCTGCCACGCGTCAAATGTTGATTCATCCACCAGTCTGCCACGTAACCTGCCACCGTACCTGCCCAATCAGCTGCTGATGTCATCCTGTGCCACGTGTCACCCTTACAGTGGTGACATGTGTCACCCATAGATTGGTCCAACTGTCTGCCCGTACGCCACATCAGCCTGCCACGTGTTGTCTTCAGGAGTTTCCACGTCATCTATATGGCCTGTACAGTCAACATGCCACGTGGCACTGTACGGACTGTACAGTCATCCCGTTTTTTTGCCTGTTTGGGTTTTCGGACAGAACGCGATATCTTTCGCATACGAAGCCTGTTTGACGAAGTAAATATATGGACGGAATCAGGAGGACGATTCGAACGCAATGGCACTAGTTTCGTCGGATTCCGAGCACTTTCATTTTTGAGCATTTTTAAGCCCTGTCAGGCTTCTGGATCCGATTATGGATCACTGCTATTTCTAACATTTTATTTTTGTTCTGCATACTTTTTATATATGGTACATTACATATAAATTTATGCCCACGAGCAAGCCATGTTTGTATAGGTTATGGACTTATTTGTGTAAATTTATGCTCATGAATAAGCCAGGTATTCCCATGTTGCATAAACAATTATGTGAGAATGACAATAGCTATAGGTTAGTTTTTAAATCTTGATCTTGTGAACACTATACCCGCTAGTTTATGGAACTACACATAAATGTGGTAACAAGACTTTGTAATTTTTGCAAGGTAAGTTTCGGAAAGTTCATGATTCAACAAAGTATGTTTGCATGTATTATATATAAAGAAAGATTCTCAAACAACACAATATTATATATAAATAAAGGTTCTTAGCCAACAAAATATTCTTGTTGGTTAAGTCTTCCATGATCATACACCGGATACCTTAATTGAAAGATCGATACTATGCTCTCTATCTACCACCTAAAAAATGGGGCCATGAAACTCGATGACCTCCAATGGGTTAAGGCCCTGAAATATGTTCTTCAACAAGATATCAATTTGAAAGAGATTGTCTCACCTAAGTTCACATTATCCGGTCACACCATGAAATCACAATCCCTTTCTGTCTGTGATGCTTTTGATACTTAATGTTGTTCCTTTTGTAATTATCAAATATTGAATTGAATTATGTTTGTAAGTGGGTGCATTTTTTGTTGAAGATAGGACCTCTTTGTTGAGATGAATTTTTTCTATTGTCGAGTTGGATTATTGTAAAAGGGTGCAATTGCAAGAAACCCTCACTCCATCAAGAAGATATGCAACAAAAGAAAACTCATTCTGAACTTGTTTATGTTCATAAATTTCCACAAAATTCCTCAATCTACTCACAACAAACAAAATCAATGAAGTCAATGAAGTTGATAGTGATCAGATGATAGATCAGTGTCTTGATCTTCTTTGTATGCATTGTGAATGTGTACATATTGTTCCAGTAGCTTATACAGGTGTTGGATCTCTTCTTGTCCATACTTGTGAATGACAGTTTAAGGGAATTTGAACCACTTGTCAATGAGAGGGGGGAGTAGCATCAAAAGTTTTTAGTAGCCTAGTTCCTTGTATGCAACCTTGTTTTTATGGTAATCCTAAAACCATTCATAACACATTGTTGTTGATATGGTTTGTGGTAATCCTAAAACTATTCATAGTTTTTGGATCCTTCATCTCTTGATAGTTTGTGGTCAGATTTAGTAGAATCTTTCATCTTCTGCGGTTTTTCAGTGGAGAACGAATGTATGATTAAGGGGGATGTTGAAAACTCTAATCTCAGTTAGTTATCTTACCCTAACATTCATACCCTTAGAGGACACTTGTAGTATATGTACTATATATACATTATTGATGTACATATTAATTGAATTGACTTAGTGCCTTTTCTGCGAGTCTCTTGGTCTTATTGTTAATTATTTACTTTCTTTCCTATATTCTTAACACTTCCTTGGTCTTCTAGTTGTTGTAGCAAGGGAAAACTTGTTTGTTTCCATAAGTCCCGAGAGGAAAACACATACACTTATTATGGTCTATAAAATAGTTTTAAACACATACACTTATTATAGTCTATAATTTAGTTTTTCTTACTTATCCTAAAACGAAAACCCATGTCCATTCTTTATTTCTTTATTTTTTTAACTCATCAAACTAAAAAATAATTTTTGTTTTCTAATTTTTTAATAGTTAGAGGTGGAGAATGATGAAGCTTACATATACTATGAAGAGGTTTTGAAGAAAAAATAATTTTTGTTTTCTAATTTTTTAATAGTTAGCGGTGGAGAATGATGAAGCTTACATATACTATGAAGAGGTTTTGAAGAAGGCAGAGGCCATGGGTGTGCGAGGGCTCATTAGCATTGTTGCTAAGGAAGATCATTTTATTTTCATGTGTTGAAACAACAGGTGTAATTACAGCCACTGAACCTCCAATGGAGGATGACGAACAATTTGGTGAACTCAATGCTCATATAAGTGGCTACGCCTTCAATTGAATTGAATTGAATTAATTTAGTTATTTTTAATGTATTATATTACTAATAACAAGTTTGAAATTGAAAAATTTCTTACTTGTGGACGCAAGTACAACGTGTGAAAGGTAATTGGTTAGTTCTACAATTTCTGACTTGTGAATGTAAGTACTACGTGTGAAAGGAAATTAGTTAGTTTTCCAGAAATACCATGTAATTTACTTACTCTTTAACATTGTATATGAGTTTTTTTCATAATTTTATTGTACGTTGTTTTTTGAAAATTGTATGTTTATTTTTTTTTTAATTTAAAAAAAATTGAAATTGGTAAAAATCATATTAAAGGAAAGCTGGGGCTACATTGTATACTAAATTAACATTGTATATGAGTTTTTTTCATAATTTTATTGTACGTTGTTTTTTGAAAATTGTATGTTTAATTTTTTTTTAATTTAAAAAAAATTGAAATTGGTAAAAATCATATTAAAGGAAAGCTGTGGCTACATTGTATACTAAATTAATACAATTGGAGTGTTGAATTCTGAAACTTAAAAAAATCAAAATATGCAAGGGTTGTCGAAAACTCGTCTTAATTTTACATTTTTCTTTAAAAAAAAAAAAACTATCGTCTTATTGTTATAAATTTGAACGAAGTTTCCTAACATAAATTTTGATATACAAAACATAAAATCAGAGAAAATTAATGGAAATTTTGTCCATTGTGGACGTCTTGCTGGTTGCTTTGGTCTTCGCGCGCAAACATGTTATGCTCAGAGGTGTGTTTAAATTATTTCTCTCATTCCTTGAAGCTTATAAATATGATATATGAATACCAAGCTCTGTAATAAATTTTTGTTTGTGCAAGCATTCGGATTAACACCACCGGTGCTCGGATATTTACCACATAGGAGAAGATTCTGTAGATTTCTACGTGATATTAGATCTCTATAAAGAAATATACATATTATATTGCATTTATACTCAATTTTCATTTTAAGAACCACACGAATAAGCATTTATGAAAGAGAAGAAGAAGGGACTAATTCCAACTAAATCCGTATTGTTTGCCACTACGTGGGTCGATAGAATGGTGATTCTGGAGTGCCTGACTACAGTTCAAAACAACCAACAGATTGAGGGAGAGTGGAGTGGGTCAATCTCAGTAGTCAAATTATCCTCTTGTATCCGTCTTGCTTGCTGTCCAGTTGGGTTTTGGGTCTATTGTGTCTCGGGCTTGTATGTCACCCATTCCCTAAATATACAACCCGTTGGTTGAATCCACGTTTGGTTGGGATTGAAAAACACATTATCAATTGATTACACACAAGTAATGGACCGGTTCTTTAAGTAGGCCCTTCTCTATCCATCAGTTTAGGTATCCCATGTTGGAGCGAACGAAGTCACGTGATTGCTTTGAGTTGCCAGTCTCACCTTTAGATCTGCATTTTTTTCCTTTAATGCTTGAAACTAGGCATACATATGGTCATTGTGTTGTGAGATTGTTGTCTACAGTTCCTTCATCTTACAGGCCAGTCTCCTAATAATTCTTTGAAATTCTGCAGGGTGTCGAAAGCACCGAACATCTGACTCCGAAGTTCTTTATTTCTCGCGTTCCTCCGCCTTTCAGTGGCAAAGTCATGGTCTCGGACAGTAGATACCCGGCAGTGGCTCCCGTGCCATAGTAAGCTGATACGCCGGACAAACCATAGAGTAGTTGTGGATGCTTCCGTAGCACCTCCCCTCTCATTTCCATTACCACACATGTCTTTGCACTTTGGATCTGCACACTTTACCTGGACAGCAGACGATGACTTTCTGAGAAGAAAAACCCTGCAATTGTTACAAACATAATCTGTGGTGCAGGGTGCCCAAATGACAACACTGCCCGTGTCCATGACGAGCAATAGATCTTGTGGAGGAGTGCCCACCGACAATTTGATGTAATACTCGTTGTCGTTACTGTGAGCGTACAGAGACCCCTCCCCGCTTATAGACATCCCTCGTTTCAGTGTCGTAGCACGATCCTTGGAGGCCTGCACCATCTTTGCAAGCCGCTGGTATGCTATGTCGACATGATTAGAACCAGCTTCCATCAGCACAAATCCTTCTTCACCTTTCATGCGATGAAGAGTCATCACTATTCCATTGTTACCACGATTCTCTTTTCTAGACAATATTGCAGAGAGTTGCAGTGAGAGGAGGAGGAGCCAGAAGATCTGGTTAAGCTTGCACACCAACATGTTGCTAATTCTGCAAGGAAGTTCACAACAAATTTGTGAATGGGAAATGGGAGCTAGCAACATCCAATAATTATGCATCTTCTATCCCCACGAACCAGAGTTCATATTCTCGGGAATATTCATCCCCACGAACCAGAGTTCACCGGGCATGCTCTAATCGATGATAAGCTCTCCAAGGCGTCAGCCACAGCGCTAAAGTGTGGAAAAAATCTCTTGTTTTCAGCTGCAATGGGTGCACTGTGTTCGATTGAGCGGGAATCTTGTGTTTAGATCCCAAGGACAAATTCGTTCTCATGGACGCTGCAGGAATGGCCCTGCTCACAATGCGACGAAGTCGTTTTCCCTTTAGAATAGTAAAATCTCTGCAACGTTTGGAAGAACAGTAAAATCTCTTGTTGAACCGTTGGATTCAGTGTCACATGTCGTTTGTCAGGGCGTAGGATCCTTGCCATCGGATTTGTGCCACGTGGAACAAGGTTACATACCATTTTTGTTGTACGGTCAGCCAACTGCATCCTCTGATTGTCGACACGTGTTTCTGTGAAGGCCGTAGATTTGGGCCGTCCGATCGTGAACACGTGGCACGTTATTAGACGTAGATCTGGGCCGTCTGATCTTGGACACGTGGCACTCTCCGTAGATATACGACCAGGAATGAGCCACGTGGCCACCACTGGATGGCCCAGATCTACGGCCTGGAGTGCGCCATGTGTCCAACATCGAACGACTCAGATATACGGCCAGCAATGTGCCACGTGCCCACCACTGGATGGCTTAGATCTACGGCCTGGGGTGCACCACGTGTCCAACATCGGACGGCTCAGATATGCGGCCAGGAATGTGCCACGTGTCCACCACTGGTAGGTCCAAATCTACGGCCTGGAGAGCGCCACGTGTCCAACATCAGACAGCTATGATATGCGGCCAGAAATGTGCCACGTTTCCACCACTGGATGGCCCAGATCTATGGCCTGGAGTGCGCCATGTGTTCAACATCGGACAGCTCAGATATACATCCAGAATGTGCCACATGTCCAGGATCGGATGGCCCAGATCTACGGCCTGTAGTGCACCACGTGTCCAACATCGGAAGGCTTAGATATACGGCCAGGAATGCGCCACGTGTTCACGATCGGAAGGCTCAGATCTACCACCTGCACAGAAACAAGTGTCGACAATCGAACGGTGCGGTTGGCTGACCGTACGACGAAATGGTACGGAACCTTGTTCCACGTGGCACAAACCCGACGGCAAGGATCCTACGGCCTGGCGAACGACATGTGGCACTGAATCCGACGGTTCAGCAAAAGATTTTACTGTTCTAAACGGGAAACGACTTCGTCGCATTGTGAGCAGGGCCATTCCTGCAGCGTCCTTGGGATTTAAACACAAGGTTCCCGCTCGATGGCTTCGTGAGAAAGTGAGAATCTAGAGGATGGCTTCGTGAGAGAAAGTGCGATGGTTCTTCGTGGGATAACTGCTGTGGCTCAAGTGGGAGAACTGCCCTGAAAGAAGAGAACAGTCTTCT
The DNA here is from genome assembly GCA_009831015.1 of Picea engelmannii. NCBI lineage: Eukaryota > Viridiplantae > Streptophyta > Pinopsida > Pinales > Pinaceae > Picea > Picea engelmannii. The sequence goes on along the minus strand of ML811637.1, from coordinate 44,742 downwards.
TTGCCGGATGGTAAACACCCATGCTGTGGCTTCAATAATTAGCAGGAAATACCATCTCGCTTCGCTTGTCATTATACGACTGCATATAGGAAAGCAAGATTGTTGCTACTCAAATCAACATGACAGTATAAACTGCAAATAATTACAGTACAGCGGGTAGACGCCATTGAACGTCACACTCACAAGTTTGTCCATCAATTCACCTCCTGTGACAAGAACAGTATATATCCTCTTCTCACTCGCCAGACCAATGGTTAAATAAGCTGATCTACTTCCATGCCTTTGCAATAACTGTTTCGCAATCCTAACTAATGTACCTCGTATAATCTCACCACATTTGAATGTTTAATGAGCTTCAAAGTACATATTTCACGTTTGATCGACCGCGGCCAAATTAAGATGACATGATAAATATAAGCAAAATAATTGCTGCTACATGAGGGATCAGTATTGGTGGAAATCGCTTGAAGCTGCCCTCTCACTTATTGAGATTTGACACCAATGGGAATGGTGGAACCATAATTGATTCAGGCACTTCAATCACTCTCTTCGACGAAGCAATCTATAACCAGATTGCAGGTGAGTTTGCTTCTCAGATTGGACACAGAAGAGCTCGTGAAGTGGAAGCTCTGACTGGCCTAGGATTGTGTTACAATTTCTCTGGTGTGGAGAATTTTGAGATCCCTGAGTTTGCATTCCATTTCAAGGGTGGCTCAGACATGGTACTGCCTGATGACAACTGTTTCAAGCTGGTCAGTTCTGATACAATCTGCTTGGCAATGCTTAACGCCAGCAGTGATCTGAAAGTAGCTGTTGGACCTGCTGTGATCTTGGGAAACCATCAACAGCAGAATTTTTATATACTATATGATAGAGAGAAGAATCGTTTGGGCTTCACTCATAAGACCTGCAAGAAATTGGGCTGATCCTTGATGGGCCACTCTATGGATGACGTCCATGTACTGTGCATTATGCATTTCGTTGAACCGTGTATTTTTCATGGCTTTACCTAAATAAAGTATAGAAATAATTATAATAAAGTATGTTCATGGAGATAATGGAACTTATGATCAATTTTAATTTTTACTGTTTATGCAAAACTCCGATAACAGCGGGGATTTATTTTCGAGTGATAAATGCAAAACCATATATAATTCTCCGCATGTTTTTGGTTACTCTATTCGCCATTTTGATGGGTTAACATATACCATGAACGTGCTTCTCCTGCTTTGTATGCATGTTAAGAAAAGTCAGTGACCTTTGCTACTTTACTACTTTTAAATGTGAGCCGAACCTTTCCAGTCAAAAGGACGGAAGAGATTTTCAAAGGAATGAGAAATTACTTTTTCAAATGTTATTAGATTAAATGCATTGACACAACATACGCATGGTTTTAAAAAGTACGTTTATGTTAAATTTTATATAAAAATAAATATTATTAAAAAAAATAGGAAGCAAAATTGTATGTAAAGAATATATATATGTGGGGCCGAATGATAAATCATGTATAAATAAAGAAATTAATATATGTGTTAAATTTTATATAAAAATAAATATTATTAAAAAGATAACAAAATCTTGTGAAAAGAATATATATAAATAATGTAAAAAGAATATATAAATGAACAAGTAGTTTTTTAAATCAGCACAAATTAACATATAGTATATGTATTTGGTTTTTCTTCTTTCTTTCTCAATTTTTTTATCAAATATAGTGTATCTTCTTATATATATATATATTCTACATATATTTATGATATTATTAATATTGATTTTTATATCAATTTTTACTATGTTTTGAGTGTAAAAATGTCATAATACTATAGTTATTATAATATTATGGTTATTGTTATCATTATTATTAAGTGTTTATAATGTATTTAACATTTTGATATTAGTATCATTTTAAAGGATAATTTGTGGTTAAAATTTTGTTTTTTTTTAAAGAAAATAATTATAAAATTTCATAGTAATAAACACAAGATGATAAATTTTGATAACAAACACAAGACAATAGGTTTTGTCTTGTTACAAATGGTATTAAAACCTTCTTAGAAATACATATTTATTTATATAGAGTTGTATTTCAATTATTTCATATCATGTTTATACACATTTATCAATACATATGTGCCTTGTTAGTTTATATGAGATGATTTTTATATAATAATAATAATAATCTATTTTTAAGGTCACGACCAAGCCTGCACACCAAATCGATGTATGAGACCTCCTTGTTTGTGGGACAAGAGACCCCCCTCCGCCCAATGCTATTTGACTGGTAAAGTCTACGAAGATATACATACCCTACCCCCCTCTGGATT
>ML811637.1:8598-23425 GCA_009831015.1 Picea engelmannii | reverse complement strand
AATCTCTTACATTTATGGTTACATTGTTATTATTTTGCTTAATCATTGAAACCCTAGGTAGCAAGCACACAAGTAGGTCCTTGCTTCATGTCCCCATGATAGAAGACTTGTTTTAGCCATTGAAAAAGGAGAATATAGCCTAGTCGTTGCTACACTATTTCCCCTTTTTCTGAGTTAGTTTTGAAATATAAATTGAAGAAGGAAGACTTCCTAGGCCTAATTGAGTTTACACCTAGGGTTTTGACCTTTAGGGTTTGAAAGGCCTTGTCATTACAACACTTTTCATCCCTAGATTTGTGTTTTGAAGCTAGTCGTTTTTGCCAAGGATCTTTAAGGAAAGAGGGAGGAGCATGAGGCCTTGCTTAAGCAACACCGGAATGAGCCTCCTCCCCTTAGGGTTTTGACTTTGTGGCCCTGCCATTGCAGCACTAGAAAGACTAACCCTCTTGTCCTTGAAATTAGATTCTCTCGAGACTTTAGCCTTGCTCCTTGAATCCATTATACCCTAAGGCACTAGTCTAATTATCCAACGTTGAGATTCTTGTGTTAAAACAACACTTTTAAATTTCTTAAATTTGAAACCCTAACTAACCCTAAAATTTTACTAACCCTAATTAAATGATGATGTCATGCCTCTTTTTGACTCTTGCTTGATATAAAACGTTGTGGCTTAGTCATCTAGCAATAGACATTGAAGTGTTGATTATTGTCATTGGCCAATTTGCAAAACGTCCACCTCTTTGCCTATCAAACTAACCCTAAGACTAGGTTGACGTCACCCTTAGTATAGTGACACAGCAAGTCTATTGTATATGAGCATTTGATGATATCTAAAGCGTTGTGTTGATTCAAGGGTTGATTATCTATATTGATGTTATATCATTTCCAGTGTTATTGAGAAGTAATATTACAAGCCATAGTCAATTTTAGAAATCATTGACTTCGTCAATAATTACTGCTCTATGTGCTCATATATATATAATAAAGATAGTCATTAGTTTATGAAGTACTAACCATTGTTGCACATTTTAGTTTTATTGTTGCCTTGTCTCGCAAACAGGTGCCTATTCTATGGTCCATCTTCTTTTTGACTATCTTTTTGGCAGTAATCTGTGAAGGGAAAACTTACTTTAACCTCTTGAACCTTAATCCCTTGACCCTTTTCCTTTCAAAACCCCAGATTACTAGGGACGTCTCCCTTGGGTTTAGCCACCCTAAATAGAAAGAGCCCCCCATCGAGGTGACAGTGGGTGGGGAAGCTCCTGTTACGCCAGTTTGATCCTTACCTTTCAGCCATTTGACCTAGACGACAAACTGAGTGACAACATGCCCTAAACAAACTATATGAAGGAAAGAACATAAACCAGAAGATGAATCTAAGAATTCAGCTCAAGAATACAAGGATGTAGAGAGGAAAATCAATCCAAGAATAATTCTCCAAAATATCTGAATTCAAAGAACAGTTAGAAGCAATTGGAGATACCATAGACGAAGATGAACTCGTAATGACGACCCTCAATGGTCTCACAAGACCTTGGGATGCATTCATCCAAACCATTTGTGCAAGAAAGGAGAAAATAAAATTTGATAGTCTTTGGGAAGAATGCATTCAAGAAGAATCAAGAGTAGCTAACCAAGAGACTTTACTAGCAAGAGATGAAGATCAAGCCCTAGCTACTCACACTAAAGGAGGAAGGAAGAAGTCTTACTTCCAGAAAGAAACTTATAAAGAGTCTCACCCCCAAAAAAAATTAGTCATAAAGAATCTCATCCAAAGAGATTCCAGAAGAAAGGACAATGAAAGGAAAGAGATTACTCATCTGTACATTGATACCATTGTGACAAGATGGGACACATTGCAAGATTTTGTCCAGCTAGACGAGAAGAATACAAGAGGAAAAATAAGAGGCACCATGCCCATGCAGTCGAAGATGAAGAGCCACTTGCAAATATGATAAGAGAATAGATTAAAGACTATGCCTTAATCTCGGCCCTCTCGGGATCGATAACACCTGGAGAGGACACTTGGCTCATTGATAGTGGTGCCTCCAAGCACATGACAGGTCAAAGAGATATTCTCTCTTGCATTTCAGAAAAGAAGTTTTCTCAGAAACTGACACTTGGAGATGATTATGAATACCCTATCAAGGGAGTGGGAGAATCAAACTACAAGCTTAACTCAGGAAATTCAATGAAGATGAAGGACGTACTCTATGTACCAAGTTTGACAAAGAAGTTACTCTCCATATTAGCTTTAGAAAAGAAAGGCTTCAGAGTTTCCTTTATAGATGGAGAAGTTCTTATGTGGGCTAAAGGAGAAACCATAAATGAAGCAATCATCATTGGAAAAGAAGAAGGTGGATTGTATAAGCTAAAGGGTCACTCAGAAGTTGCCATGACCCACGCCATTGAGAATCGATGTGAACTTTGGCATAGAATATTAGCCCACATCAACTACAAGGCGCTACCATACGTATGCAAAGTTGTCACAGGTCTACCAGAACTCAAGGTTGACCATGAAGGCATGTGCAATGGATCTGCACAAGGGAAGAACATCAAGAACCCTTTTCCAAAGAGAGACAACAAAGAAAAAAGAGTCTTAGAGCTCATTCATTCATATGTGTGTGGCCCAATGCTATCATCCTCCATTAGTGGGTATGTATACTATGTATCATTTATTGATGATTATTCTCGTAAGACCTGGGTGTATTTTTTGAAATCTAAAGATAAAGAGTTCAGCAAATTCAAGGAATTCAAAGCCTTGATAGAGAATCTTTCTAAAAGAAAGATCAAGATACTCAGGTCAGATAATGGAGGAGAATACACCTCAAAAGATTTTGTGAACTCCTGCAAATATGTTGGGATCAAGAGGTCGATCAACACTCCCTATAATCCTCAACAAAACAGTGTAGCCGAAAGAAAGAATAGAATGATAATGGAATATGTGAAGACCATGATCCATGATCAAGATCTTCCAATGTGCTTATGGACAGAAGCAGCAATGACAACCGTATATGTGCAAAACCGTTTGTCCCATAGTGCACTTGGGTTCAAGACCCCGAAAGAGATGTTCACTGGAAAGAAACTAGAGGTAAGCCATCTCAAAATATTTGGCTTCCTACTATTTATCAATATTCCGAAAGAGAAGAGAAACAAGCTAGAACCCTCAGGAAAGAAGGGAATATTTGTTGGATACTGTGGCGTCTCCAAGGTCTTCGTGATTTATATACCAGGTCACCATCACATTGAGATCAGTAGGGATGTGACCTTCGATGAAGATGCAACGCTCAAGAAATCGAGAAAATTCCAGCTTGAAGAAGTAAATGAAGAGGAAACTGTAATCCCCAGGGTTGTAGAATCAGTGAGGAAGGTTTCCAGAGCTGTGGAACCAGTAAGCAAAGTCGTAACTTTCCTTGATGAGGAAATTCTAAAAGATCATGACATAGTAGAATTTCAAGAACCTCCTCAGATGACGATCTCTCATAAAATAAATATTTCTTGGGAAATAGAGCTTATTCAAGATGGAGAGAAGTATGGTGTTCTCGAAGGAACCACGAGATAGGTGAAGAGACCTAAGCCATTCTCCAATTATATGGCTTTGATGTGTGATCTCCTAGAGAAAGATCCTACTTGCTTTGAAGAAGCCATTCAGAAGAAAGAATGGGAAGATGCTATGACAGAAGAATACCAATCCATAATAAAGAATGATGTATGGGAAATAGTTCCCAGTTCGAAGAGCAAGGATGTGATATCTTCCAAATGGATCTTCAAAATAAAACATGTTGTTGATGGAAGTATTGAGAAGTATAAAGAAATATTTTTCGCTCGTGGCTTTTCTCAAAAGGAAGGCATTGACTATGAAGAGACATTTTCTCTTGTAGCCAGATACACTTCGATCATAACCATCATAGCCCTTGCAGCTAAGATGAAGTGGAAGTTACACCAGATGGACATAAAGACAACTTTCCTAAATGGTGTAATTGAAGAAGTGTATATAGAGCAACCTCAAGGATTTGAAGTTAAATATAGGAAGTCTCATGTCTGCAAGCTGAAGAAGGCTCTGCACGGATTGAAGCAAGCTACTAGAGCTTGGTATGGCAGGATAGACAGTTTCTTGACAAGCATGGGCTTTACCAAGAGTAAAGCAGATTCTAACTTCTAATTCAAGGTTATGAACGATGAGCCAATGATATTATTGTTGTATGTGGATGACTTATTCTTAACTGGAGAAGAAAATCTCATCACCGAATGGAAGAAGAGGCTCACCTCGGAATTTGAGATGAAAGACCTTGGCCTAATGCATTATTTCTTAGGTCTTGAGCTATGGTAGAGTCCAGAGAGGATCTTCCTTAACCAAGGGAAGTATGCAGTCGAAATCCTGAAGAGATTCGACATGTTAGAGTGCAAGTCCATGAATACACCCATGGAAACAAAGCTAAAGCTACTGGTCGACACTTCGTTAGAATTGATTGATGCCACACTATATAGACAGATCATTGGATCGCTGATGTACCTGACGAACACCAGACCAGATATTTGTTTTTCTGTGAACACGTTGATTCAGTTTCTTGTAGAATCCAGACATGTTCACCTAGTTGTTGCAAAACATGTGATGAGGTACCTTAAGGGTACATTAGATTATGGTCTCAGTTATGATGGAGATCATGATTTCACATTGAGTGGGTACACTAATTCAGATTGAGCTGGAAGTGTCTCTGACAGAAAGAGCACTTCAGGATGTTGTTTCAGTTTGGGATCATCCATGATCTCATGGTAGAGTAGGAAGCAATCCAACATTGCTCTCAATACAGTGGAAGCATAATACATTGTTGTGTGTTCTGCCAGCTGTGAAGCTATGTGGCTTTGAAAGTTGTTGACCAGTCTATTTGAACTAGAGATGGAAGCAACCACGATCCTATGTGACAACCAGACCTGCATAAAGATGATAGAGAATCATGTATTCCATGACAAGTCAAAGCACATAGAGATCCGATATCATTACATCTGTGACATGGTGCAGAGAGGAGCCATAAAGCTCCAGTACGTTAGCACGGATGAATAGGTTGTCGATGTGTTGACCAAGCCTCTATCTCGTGTAAAGTTTGAGCACTTTCAAGATAATCTTGGTATAGTTCGAAAGGACCTTCCTCGAAAGGGGGAGTAGTGTTGTGATGAGATATATCTAGTACTGTGCTTCCAACTTAACCGTTGTGACGTAAAGCCAATCTAGTTGTTGTGATGAGATGTGCCTAGTATTGTGCTTCCAGCTTAACCGCTGTGACGTAAAGTCAGTCTAGTTGTTGTGATGATATGTGCCTAGTGTTGGGTTACGAAAAAGGTATAAATATCTTCCTTTTTGTCCATAGTTTATGATATCATTCTGATTGACTTTTCAATTAATTAGGAATAAATAGGAAAGAACATGATTAATATGTCTTTTAGAGTTGTTATTTAAGTTTTATTATATAGATTCTGAATTACGATTGAATGGTTTGATTTTTTTATAGAATTGGACAAATAACTGTCGAAGATAACTAAAGATATTTTGGCTATGCGCAAGCTATTGAAGATTGAAGACTTTTTAGGCGCAAAGCAGTTTGAAGATAATACATTTTCTATATTGTAATTTTATAATAGTAAAGCAATCCTGAGGATCTTTCGATCCTCAGGATAGCTTGATTTACCCAACTATTGTAATATATAAGAGGATACTAGATCCAGAAAAACATAAGAAAAAACCGCATTTTAAGTATTCAGATTCATAATTGCCCTGCGTGAGCAGTTGTTGTAAATGTTTAACCAGTGATGGAATCAATGAAAGTTTTGAGTGTTTTTATCATCCTTGCATTTTGAGTTTCTCGTAGCAGTACTTCTGAAGACCAAGGGCCTAGTCTGAAGAAGCTATTGTCTCATTTTGTAATTATATCAGTTTAGAGTTATGATTTCTATTTCGTGATTCAGATTTCTTTTAATTGCATGAGTGTATCAATGAATTGATGATTGTTTGCAAAAGACAGGCATTTCCTTAAGTATTCATGATTGTTGTTATGATTTCCATTTCTGAAGATTGTTGCTTGACAGTTCCTCACATTTTCATCTGCATTGTTCCTTTGGTTTAGATTTACAATTATTGTTCCTTTCAGTTAAAGTTACATTAGTTGTTCCTTTCAGTTAAGGTTACGATAGTTGTTCCTTTCCATTAAAGTTACATTAGTTGTCTCTTTCGATTAGAATACAATTGTTATTTATTTCCACAAATAGAATAATTCGCTATGTCCTTTCCAGTAATTAGAATTCATGATTGATAGAATAAATCTGCAAGTCCTTTCTTAGATTCAATTACTGCTTTATAGTTAAGTGAATTCAATTAGATTAATTAGTTCCTTTCATTTTACATCATCTTAGTAATCAGATTTCAATTTCATTTAGTTCTTAGAATCTTTGGTGGAAGTTTGAGGAACTTGATTGTTGATGAACTTAGATCTGGTTTAGCTACATGATTTTAGGCTACCTGCATAAACTTTGTTGATATTCTTGAGATAAAAGACGAATCCCTAGGTTGATAAATTAATGTTAAGCTAAGGTTGTTTTTAGGACATCTTTAGAGCCCAACATTTTGGCATCGTTGCTGGGAAGAATGTCAAAGGTAGCATAGGTTGTGTCTCTGAAGGACCAGGTATTGAAGATGGAAGGTAAGAACCTACGTAGGCAATAAGTAAAATTCTTATGCCAATGCTTACCTCCAGTTGACACTTAAAAGGTTTCATGGGTGTTTCTTTTGTTGAAATTTCTTTTGTTGTTGTGTGAAGTATGTATGACTAGAAAGAAGGATCTTGAAAAACCAAAACCTAGGGTTCAGTGATCCCTGGAAGAAGCACTTTCATAGATGAAATCATAAAAAAAGGTGAATCTTAAGCTTCGGTTGGACCTAGGAAAGGACCCACCCAAATCCCTCAGGCAGTAGTTTCACCAACTACGGCCCACGCTGAGATTCATAGAAAATCTGAAGGGACCGAGCAGAGTTTTCAAAATACAGATCTTCCACTGCTCAACCCCTTAGAAGAGGGAAGCTCTAATAATATGGAGGAGGGAATAGGAGAAACTAGTGGGATTGCCAAGGCATACCCACCACCACCACCTAATCTTGAGTCTCCTGCAAAAGAAGGAGGCATATTCGAAATCCTAGATAAAGGAAGTGCAGTCAAAACCCTACGAAGACCAAATAATCAACAATCTCAAATAGAATACCCGAATCAAGAACCTCCTGAGAATTTTTGGCACATTTTCGAACAAATGGAACAAGCAAATCAACAACAACCCCAAACCTCCACGTTGGAGTATCCAATAGTTGATCTAGTTGCCAATGCCCCCATGAAAGCAATTCCCTTACAAAACCTGCCAACCTTCCATGGATTGATTTCAGAAGACCCGGATGCATTCCTATTTGAATTTGATGTCCTATGTAGAGGGCATGACTACACCTCTGAACCCCAAAAATTAAAACTCTTCCCCTCTACCCTGAAGGGAGCAGCCCTACGCTGGTTCATGGGATTGGGAGGTGGAACCATCAATTCATGGGACCAGATGAAACAAACCTTCTTGCTAAAATATCAGGATTATTGCAGAACCAGAGACCTAAAAGATGAAATCTTTCAAATGACTGCGAAAGAAAATGAATCACTAGAAGAATATGTCGAAAGATTTCAATATAATTTGCAAAGATCACCCTATGGCACATTACCAGGTCCAGTACTCAAAGCAACTTTAATCAAGGGTATGAAAGATGAATGGGTAGAAACATTGAATTTAATGGGGAAAGGTGGCATTTATCAGGAGACTTATGAAGATATTGTTTTATTATGTATCAGGTGCTCACGAGGAAGTACACATACCAGGTCAGGAATGCGAACGTCCCTCACAAGAAATAACAATATCTCCAATGGGGGTGTCATGCGAGTTGAAGTCGGTAATCTCCTAGAAAACTTTAAAACAGATATTTTGAGCACTCTGACTACACAATTGGATGTATTGCAGACCAAACAGAAAAAGGTAGAGGCAGAACAGACCCTGGCTATATTTTGCTTCTAGCTTGAGTGTTGTGACGTAAAGCAAGACGATGGGATGAGACAAGTATTGAGCTTCCGACTTGACATTTGTGACGTAAATCCAGTCTTGTATTGTGATGAGCCAACCTTGTGCTATGACGATGATGATGTATCAGTTTTTATACTAATACATATTGATGCAGATGATGATGGCATTCCTTTGAGAATGATGATGCTGCTGATGAAGAAAACTTCCAATGATTTATAGATACACCAGCCAAGATGATATTGATGATGTTGTCCTCCCATTTGATGTTGTTGATGATGTTGTCCTCTTTCTCTCACATGATGTTGTTGAAGAATACACTTCTTGTTAAAGGGGAGTGTTGAAATATTGTAACTACAAAGAGTATTCTTATTATTATTGATATATTATTCATAGGATCAATCCCCATTGTGGATTGATCATGTTGGTTATTGTAATAGGACCAAATCCCCTTTTGTGGATTGGTCAACAGATAATTATAATAGGAAGAATAAGAAGTCGGCCCCAGCAATTAATAAGAAGACCCATAAATATAATAAAGGTGGGTTTACCCACCCAATTGGAGAAGTCGGACCTGCCAGTGAAGAGACACTTCACACATGCCAGACTTGTATAAATAAAGGAGGCTAGCGCCTCATTTGGATATAACTCACTTGCTCAATTTGCGAGACAAGTTCTGATCTGTTACGACAAAGGAGAGAGAGAGTGGCACATATCTTGGGAGAGGACTTTTTGTTTTAGCATAGAGATCTCTTGGCACTGTAATGGCTATCTATATTAAGGAAGTTTTGCTAGGTTTTCTTCCCCTAGAGGGTTTCCCAGGATAAATTTTGTGTCTCTTGTGATTGTGTATTTCTCAGTGATCTTGGATTATGCTATTGTTATCTAATGAAATGCAAAAATCTATAATAATGTCTTAAACATTAACATGGGGGACCCCTTTCTTGTTTGGTGGGACTTCCCTCACCCCTTGTGTCACCTCCTAACTCATCTCCACTCCCCTCCTTGCATTTATTGCCTCCCTTTCCTAGCCAAACCTTAAAGTGGTGCGCCCTCCTAGAAGAGTTACGCCCCCCCCTCTTGAGAAAATTATAGAAAAATATTTTAAATTATTTGGGGCCCTTTCTCTCATGTGGCATGCTTTCCCTAGCCTCCCATTACCCTCTTTTTCTTGATCCCAACACAAACCCACTCATCCACCTCATGGATCCACCTCTCAAACCCTAGATGGTGTGCTCCCCTCCTTGGGATCTCATCTTTTGCTTGGTGGTGGACACTTGACATCGATCCAAGAGAGGTAGGTTTACCTCTCCAAGTATAAATAGATCCCTTTTCTCACTCCCTCCACACCATATCTTGAGCTATTGTTATGCTACCTGATTTTCACCACCCTCTCTCTCTTTCTTGTTCCATCTTTCATCTATTCTTTGGCTTTTAGGGTTTTGGAGCAAGTATTTCTCCAAGATCCATTTTCTTGAGTAATAAAAGGATAAACTTTGGAGGATTATTGGAAGACCAACAAGTATTTTTGTTCTTGCTACATATGAGGTAATCTTGTAAGATTTTGGCATTGTGATTGCATAGATTAGATCTTGGGTAAAGTGTTTTACTTGGGTAGATCTAACAACGAGTATTTTTGTAGATCTATATATGTGGGTTTGTTAAATAGGGTGCAAGTATTTCATCTTATTAGCATATTCAATCATATTATCTTCTTGTATGCATAGATCTTGTCAAGTTTTGCAGGTTTGGCTTCAAGGGTTTTATTGGGAACGCCTCAAGGAAGAGTCCTCCCTTAAAGCACATATAAACTCCTTCTTTCTCATTCTTTATTGATTCTCTTATTGCTGCTCACTCCATATGATATTTCAGCTAGCATAATATCTTAGATTGGTCACTTTAATCATATTTTATCATGAGTTTTTAAGGAGAAAAATTGATGCCCTAAAAACATAATTTTTTCTTCACATTGTTGGTTGTGTGTAGCTTTTCCAGCAAGCATAGCTTGCTGGTTTTTGCAGGTTCTTATCAGGTTGGGAGGGTTTGTTCTACCCAAAATCATCCACACAACACTCCAAGGCCCTCATATAAGTTGGTAGCTATTTCTCAACCTTTTACTTCAAGTTTTAGGGCTTCGTGTGCATAGATCTACTTATTTCTAGTCATTTTTAGTGGCTCATAGCTTGGGAGGAGAATTGGTATAGCCTACCTCCCACGTGTGAGCTTAGGGTTAGGTTTAGTTTGAAGTTTTTCATCTCAAAATTGTCTTACTAAGATAGGACGTGGGGTTAGCTAGTGACTTGTTGATAAGTGTTCAGTTGCTTGCTTCTCCTTTCTTTTTCTTTCAAGTAATCTCTAAATTGCCTACACCTTGGGAGAGGAATACCCAAAATTGTAAGACTAGGATAAGTAATGTGTTGTTGATCTTCTCTAATGTTTTAAGGGTTTAAAATATTCTAGATCTAGATCTCTTCACATCACACATTAATCCTTGGCTGAATCTCTTGGGGCATAATCAACTTACTTAAATCTATTTGCATAAGCTATCTTAACATATGTCGTGTTTACATGCTCTAATCCAACAGACTAAATGGTTCATGCTTTAATGGTTTAGCAAGTGGATTTCTTTTCATGCTATTTTATATTTTGTTAATGTTTAAGCCATTATTATAGATGTTTTCATTTCATTAGATAACAATAGAATAATCCAAGATCACTGAGAAATACACAATCACAAGAGACACAACATTTATCCCGGGAAACCCTCTAGGGGAAGAAAACCCAGCAAAACTTCCTTAATATAGATAGCTAATACAATGCCAAGAGATCTCTTATGCTAATACATAAATTACTCTCCTAGATATGCGCCACTCTCTCTCTCCTTTGCCAGTAACAGATCATAACTTGTCTCTCAAACTAAGTAAGTGAGTCATGTCTAAGTGAGGCACTAGCCTCCTTTATTTATACAAGTCTGGCACGTGTGAAGTGTCTCTTCACTGGCAGGGCCAACTTCTCAAACTGGGTGGGTAAACCCACCTTTATTATATTTCTAGGTCTCTTTAATAACTGTTGGGGATGACTTCTTATTTTGCCTATTACAATTGTCTTTTGACCAATCTGCAAAAGGGGATTTGGTCCTATTACAATAACCGACATGATAAATCCACAATGGGGATTGATCCTATGAATAATATATCAATAATAATAAGAACACTCTTTGCAGTTACAATATTTCAACACTCCCCCTTAACAAAAAGGGTATTTTTCAGCAGCCTCATGCGAGAGAGAGAGGACAACATCATCAACAACATCAAGTGGGAGGACAACATCATCGATATCATCTTGGTTGGCGTATCTATAAATCATCAGAAGCTTTCTTCATCGGCAGCATCATCATTCTCAAATGAATGCCATCATCATCTGCATCAATATGTAATAGTATAAAAACTGATACATCATCATCATCACAGCACAAGGTTGTCTCATCATAATACAAGACTGGCTTTACGTCACAGTTGTCAAGATGGAAACTCAGTACTTGTCTCATCTCAATGTCTTGCTTTATGTCACAACACTCAAGATGGAAGCAAGATACTAGACCGGCTTTACGTCACAGCTATCATGCTAGAAGCACAGTACTAGTCTCATCTCATCGTCTTGCTTTACGTCACATCACTCAAGATGGAAGCAAGATACCCGTCCTACTTTACATCACAACCATCCAATCGGAAGCAGGATACTAGACTGGCTTTACGTCACAGCTATCCAACCGGAAGCTCAATGCTAGTCTCATCATATCATATTTCTTTACATCAAAACCATCATGTCGAAAGCAAGGTACACATCATGCTTTACGTCACAACCATCAGGTTGGAAGCAGGGAACTAGACTTGCTTTACGTCACAACTATACAGCCGGAAGCATAGTACTAGTCACACATCATCTTGCTTTATGTCGCAATCATCAGTTCAGAAGCAAGGAACATCTCATCTTGCTTTATGTCGCAACCGTCAGGTCAGAAGAAAGGCACATCTCATCTTGCTTTACGTCTGACAACTAGGTCAGAAGCAAGGAACATCTCATCTTGCTTTACATCTGAAAACTCGGTCAGAAGCAAGGAACATCTCATCTTTCTTTACGTCTGACAACTCAGTCAGAAGCAAGGAACACATCTCATCTTGCTTTACGTCTGACAACTCGGTCAAAAGCAAGGAACACATCTCATCTTGCTTTACGTCTGACAACCAGGTTAGAAGCAAGGAACACGTCTCATCTTGCTTTACGTCTGACAATTAGGTCAGAAGCAAGGAACAACATCTCGTCTTTCTTTACGTCTGACAACTAGGTCATAAGCAAGGAACAACATCTCGTCTTGCTTTACATCTGACAACTGGGTCAGAAGCAAGGTGCACATCCTGCTTTACGTCACAAACACAAGGTCGGAAGCAAGGAATATCTCATCATAGCAACTACTCCCCCTTTCGAGGAAGGTCCTTTCGGACTATGCCAAGCTTATCTCGGAAGTACTCAAACTTCACACGAGATAGGGGCTTGGTCAACATGTCAGCAACCTGTTCATCCGTGCTAATGTACTGAAGCTTCAAGGCTCCTCTCTATACCATGTCACGGATGTAATGATAACGGATCTCTATGTGCTTCGACCTATCGTGGAATACAGGATTTTCTGTCATCTTTATGCAGCTCTGGTTGTCACATAGAATCAAAGTTTCTCTCATCTCTACGTCCAATAGGTCGTTCAGCAACTTTCGAAGCCATATAGTTTCGCATCTAGCAGAACATGCAGCAATGTATTCTGCTTCCACTGTGCTGAGAGCAATGCTAGATTGCTTCCTACTCTGCCACGAGATAATAGCTGATCCCAAACTGAAACAACATCCTGAAGTGCTTTTCCTGTCAGAAACACTTCCTGCCCAATTTGCATCAGTATATCCGCTCAATGTGAAATTATGATCTCCATCATAGTTGAGACCATAATCTATTGTACCTTTAAGGTACCTCATCACATGTTTTGCAGCCACTAGGTGAACACGTCTGGGTTCTACCAAAAACTGACTCAAGGTGTTCATGGCAAAACAAATGTCTGGTCCGGTGTTCGTCAGGTACATCAACAATCCAATAATCTGTCTATACAATGTAGAATCAATCAATTATGATGAAGTATCGACCAACAGCTTCATCTTGGCTTCCATGGGTGTATTCATGGGCTTTCATTCCAACATGTCAAATCTCTTTAAGATTTCAACCGTGTACTTCCCTTGGTTAAGGAAGATCCTCTCAGTACTCTGCCATACCTCAAGACCTAAGAAATAATGCATTAGGCCAAGGTATTTCATTTCAAATTCCGAGGCAAGTCTCTTTTTACATTCAGCGATGAGATTTTCTTCTTCAGTTAAGAATAAGTCATCCACATATATCAGTAAGATTACTAGCTCATTATTCATAATTTTGAAGTAGAGATTAGAGTCTGCTTTACTCTTGGTAAAGCCTAAGCTCATCAAGAAACTGTCTATACGGCCATACCAAGCTCTAGGAGCTTGCTTCAATCTGTATAAATCTTTCTTCAATCTGCAGACATGAGACTTCCTATCTTCAACCTCAAATTTTTGAGGTTGCTCTATATACACTTCCTCTTTGATAACACCGTTTAGAAAAGTTGTATTCACATCCATCTGGTGCAACTTCCACTTCATTTTAGCTGCAAGGGCTATGATGGTTCTAATCAAAGTGTATCTGGCCATAAGAGCGAATGTCTCTTCATAGTCAATGCCTTCCTTCTGGGAAAAGCCACGAGCGACAAATCTTGCTTTATACTTCTCAATACTTCCATCAACAACATGTTTTATTTTGAAGAGCCATCTGGAGGATACCCCATATTTATTCTTCGATCTGGGAACTATTTCCCATACTTCGTTCTTCATTATGGATTGGTATTCCTTTGTCATGGCATATGCCCATTCTTTCCTCTGAATGGCTTCTTCAAAGAAGGTAGGCTCCTCTTCTAGGATATCACACATCAAAGCCGTATAACTGGAGAATGGCTTTAGTCTTTTCACCTGTCTCGTGGTTCCTTGGGGAACACCGTACTTCTCTCCATCTTGAATAAGATCTCTAGCCCAAGCTGGCTTTCTTTTATGGAGGATCGTCATCTAAGGAGGTTCTTGCATTTCTACTATATCATGGTCTTCTAGAAGTTCCTCATCAAGGGAAGTTATGACTTTCCTCACTGGTTCTGCAGCTCTGGGAACCTCCCTCATTGCAGTGTTGGAGATTACAGGTTCCTCTTCATATACCTCTTCAAGCTGGCATAGTTTAGATTTCTTGAACGCTGCATCTTCATGAAAGATCACATCCCTACTGATCTCAATGTGATGTTTGTTAATGTTTATGCCATTATTATAGTTCTTTGCATTTCATAAGATAAGAGCATAATAAGAACAAGATCACTGAGAAATACACATCCACAAGAGACACAACATTTATCCTGGAAAACCCTCTAGGGGAAGAAAACCCAGCAAAACTTCCTTATCATAAATAGCTTATACAATGTTTAAGAGATAACTCAACCAATACAAAAAATTCCTCCTCAAGAGATGCGCCACCCTTCTTCTCCTCTCTCCAACTTGTAATTGCAGCTTGCCTCATAAGAGAATGAGCAAGTGAAGTGTGTGTAAGAAGTGAGGCGCTAGCCTCTTATTTATATCAATCTGGCACGTGT
>ML811636.1:52110-72449 GCA_009831015.1 Picea engelmannii | reverse complement strand
TTCAAGGAGGAAGAAATCAAAAAATTTGCAGTGCTAGTGGAATCGTTGATGGTTATCCAATAAATCAAAGAACTAGGAAACCCTTTGAGGAGAAAAATCAGCTCAATAATTAGAAGTATAAGGAGGCTCATTCTACACTTAGACCAAAATCACTTTCTACATATTCAGAGGGGGCTCAATGTTGAAGCGTACCTTTGGGAAAAGTTGGCAATGGATCTTTGTCAAGGTTCCATACAAAAAAAATGGGGTTCCAAGTACCCTCAAAACTCCTTAATAAAGCAATGGTGTGGGGTCCAAGTTTTATTTAATTCAAATTCACAGCTGGAGATCACATAGGGAAGATGGTAAGGTGGCCTATGCGACTCTCACACTTGAACATTGATTTCAATCTTGAGTTAAATGAATACATCTATTGTCATCGCCATGGGATATATGGGACAATGCATATGTGTGTTGTGTCTGTATGCGCATTGGAGTATGGGAATAGAGGGATTGTTAGGTTGTCTAAAGAAGAAGGTTGATGTGGGGGATCCAAAGAGGACTAGAAAAGCTTGGGGACAATGTTTTTTTTCAACACGAACTCAATGCACATAAATTATATTTTCTTCACCAGGAAAGTCTTGGTTACTCGATTGGAATTCTATGATATCGTTTCTATTGTGAAATTGAATTCCAAAGGGAGGATCAGTTGCCTTAGTTTCTTGTTATTTTTTTTGATATACCAAGAAGTTGCCTCTAGGGGCCACTATAGGGAGGTCTTATGTTTTTGTTGCAGGAACCTTATGCAGAATTTATCCATTGTAATCATGGAAAACCCAGAGATCAAGGAGATTCATAAAGTTTCCTGCAAGCACAAGGAGGTCACTCAAGCTAACAAAATATAATTGATGGTTTATCTCAGCCAAACTGATATAGATGGAGCAAGCCATTAATATGCACAACACCAATGTCATTCCCCATATTATTCCAAAATCAAAGGATTGACTCCCTGGAACCATAATGTAACAGGTTGTGCACTCTTTTAGCATATTAGCAAATGGAATCACTCTCCTTGCCCTCCATTAAGTTGGGTTCTAATAATTTTGGGCTACATGGCATGAGGGAGGATGAGACTGTTAGACAAATCAAGGAACCAATAGAAATTGAGGAACAAATTTCTCCTCACTTTGAAGGGAGGCAAGAAGCATAGGGAAATGTTTATCCTTAATGTTATGAATGTTCTTTAAAATTGCATTTTTTTGGGACAATTCGTTAAGCAAGTTACGTGTGAAATTACCTAGAAATCTGGTTTGGAAACTCTATTGGAGTATAGTATTATATGTATATAAAATAGTACAGTACAAAAGACTCTTTTTTAATTTCGCTGTATGTAAATGTTGTGGCGATAGCATAAGCCCTTTTAATATATAATTAATATGCTAAAGTTTAATGGGTTAGTTCAATCGATTGTCGCTAATGTTGTTGTTCATTTTGCTAGTTCAGTGTTGGTAGATGTCCAGTTTAAATCCTTGTGGGTTTGGTGTAGCGGGCTAGGATAATGAGTTTACTAGGGATGTCATACACAAATATAGGAAGCATCCATTAGGTTCCCCATAAAGTTTTCCTTGGAAAAAAAAACTACAAAAATATGTAAACATCATAAGCTTAGAACTAAAATGTAATATTTCATATTTCATAATAAGTATTCCAAAATACATCATAAGATTGGTATAACTTTTCAAAATTAAAGCAATGACATACCCATTTTTAATTTTGGATAGACATAAATAATTTGTTCTCCAAATCTACCATATTGTATTCCTTTGGAAGATTAAGGATCAGTTCCCATTTTCTCACCGTTATCATTCTTTTATGCCAAATGTCCCTTTGCATTGTTGACCATAGTGGGTTGAGGAACCAATACATCCTCTTGTTATCTTAGATTTCGTAGTCTTGATTGAATGGTTTGTAGCATGATATTTAGCTCCGTGATAGATTGGATTTACTCAACTAGTTATTGGAGGAAAAGATGGGCGATGTTCTCCTAAGGTTTCATTATATCTTGAGGACACATCCCTCTTGTTACTTAGTTGTCTAGGGGATACTGAAGATGTGCCTAGAAAATCATACTAAGATTGTTAAGAACATTGGTGACAAACAACTATGAACATGAAGATTGTCTATGAAAATATGATCTAATTGTAAGAGGGATAAGTAAAATTATATATGTGTGTGTTGGTGAGTAATATATATATATAAGGGCAAGTTCTAGGAGAATAGAGGATGAGGTTGCTTTGCAAAATATTGATACCATTAACAATACTATCACATCTAAATTTAAGGAGAAATTATGGTGTGATATATAAATAGAAAAAAAATAGAAAATTAAATTACTACAAAGAGATCATTAACCCTAATCTAGAATATCAAAAGTATACTTTTATTTTAGCTAGCTAAAAGATGAAAATCAATATTGCTAATAGAAGATTGAATTCTCATGGGATCCATAGTGAAACATGTCATTGGACAATTCTTAAAATGCCCTGGGATGAAAGAATTTGTCGTCTTAGTGATACTAAGAAGGTTGAGGAGGAAAAACACTTTATTTTAGAATGTCCTAATTTCCTAACCCAATCATGCTTGATAAAGTTGGCCTTGCTATTTCAGCATAGTCATTGTTATTTCATAGCAACAAGATCATTATTGTTTATTGATGATGATGATGACGACGACGACGATTGTTATTATCCATTAAGACCAACTTTTGTCTATTGGATCTTAAGAAAAATGGTAAGTAATTAATTGGTTTGATTTATAATTTTATTTCTATGCTTGAAAATATTGGAAATAATCTTTCATAATTCTCCATAGTTTTGATGAGGTAATAGTTCAGGAAGGTTCGTATTGTTACAAATATTTTGAATTCAGATATAATGTGGGCATATGTAGGACGTTCTAAAATAAAGTTGTGTTATTCCTCCACCTTATTATCATTACGAAGACGACAAATTATTTCATCCCAAGGCATTTTAAGAATTGTCCAATGACATGTTTCACTATGGATCCTGTGAGAATTTATTCTTGTTTTATAAATATTGATTTTCCTCTTTAAGCTAGCTAAAAAGAATATACTTTTGATCTTCTATATTAGGGTTAATGATATCTTTGTAGTATTTTAATTTTCTATTTTCCTCTATTTCTTTATCACACCATAATTTCTCCTTAAATTTAGATGTGATAGTATTGTTAATGGCATCAATATTTTGCAAAGCGACCTTATCCTATATTCTCCAATGATTTATCCAAGACTTATTCTATTTATGGCATCCCCTCTTAAGTCATAGGTGAATTTCACTGGAGTTTGGAGAAATCTTAGGAAGCTTGTTGTATTATGCTTGTACATTAGGTATCTAGTTATGACCATACTCTGAATGGGAGAAAGATTGGCTTCCATGAGGATGGTACATTAGGTATCTAGTCATGGCCATTCTCTCAATGGGGAAAACACCAACTTCTATGAGGACGATAGGATATGGCATATTACTTTTAATTTTAAGATTATAAATTATAAAATAACCTTAGATTTGCTCGATCTTCCTCCATAATTCTTTAGAGATGTTGCATCCCCAAACTTCACATCCATATAAGATAATATGAGTGATAAGAGCATCAAATAGGAGTTCMTTTTTTTTCTCACAACTGTAAGTCYTGACATACAGTTATCTTCAAGACCAAAATAAGCTTTCCACCCTCCATTAATCATTTTCTCAATAATCTATGAAGCTTGACTCCAAGATATTTGTATGAAGTAACTTCCTCTAAATTTCTATTATAATACACAAAATTAGAGTGAGTGGTCTTTTTGGATTTGATTATCATAACTTGTGTTTTGTTGGTGTTTATTGACATACCTATGCTAGAACAAAAATTCTTATCTTATTGACAATATAATAGGGACACTTCCCCATAAGAACAATATTGTCTATGTAAAGAAGAAGGATGGCGACTATTCTAGCTAGAGTAGTGCTAGCATATCCCGCTTCTTCCAATCATGCCTCTAGCTTGTTAATGTAAATGCCAAAAAGGGTAGGGGATATAGGAAATTTTTTCTTAAATCTTATATTACAATTAATTACTTTTGATCAACCCTTAATCTTCCTGAAGTTAGCAATAAAATTCTCATACAACCTTAATGCAACAGCTCTCAACTTAGAAGGAACCTTTAGCTCTTCTAATATATTTCAAAGGTTATATCTAGGAACTATGTCAAAAGATTTCCTAAAGTCAACAAAGCAACACAAGAGATTAGTTTTATTATTACAACATTCCTTGGTTATGATCCTAAGCATAACTAGGTGGTCAATGGTTGAATGATGACTTCTAAAATTGGCCTTTCCTTTATCTCTTTTTCCATGACTTTCTAACCATACAGTAATCTTCATTTCTAGAATAATTCCCTATAACTTGGATAAAATATGGCTAATCATAATAGTCTTAAATTTGAGGGGTTTGTTTTATCCATACTTTTAAAAATAGGTAAATTGGGGCTTTGGGTCCATGGCTTCAGGAAACCTTGCTTAGCTACCAAATTGAACAGCTCATGAATGTGAGGGATAAGGATATCTCCTCCAATTGTTAGGCTCTTTGCTTAATAACTTTTAATGTCTTTAGCTTTCCCTTTTGGAAGTCATTTAACCCCATACTTTATCTATTCCAAGTAAAAACCTCTTTTTTTGTACTAAGGGTTTGCATGTTGTCCATGACAACGATGGATTCATAAAACTTCTTAATGTGTGAATTTTATTCCCTCAAGGCAATCATATTATTCTATTTAGAATTTTGAGTTAGAATTTGCCTCCACAATGTTTTAGGGTTGAATTTAGAAAGGTTTAAAAGCTTCACTTGCTTTCTATTTCTATAGTATATTTGTAACTATTTATCTTGTCATGTTTTAGGGACTTGTCAAAGGCTTCCTTGATGGATTTTCTAGCAATTTTACACGCTTTATCATAGCAAGGTTTGGCCAATTGATTTTCCTTTTTACACGAAACTTCTAGAGAGTGTTTGTTTATACAAGTTGACAATGTTGTTGTAAAAGTATGATACATGTATTCAATATCAGTGTTACTTATGGCGAGATTTTATTCATTCTTTAGATATTTTAGGAACTTGATCATCCTTATTTTTATCGAAGATCAAGTTTTTTTCATTATCAATTTTTTCTTCTATGGAATTATTATGCATGGCATAATTCAGAGTTAGGAATAAGGGTCTCTGATATGAGTATGGCTCATGTTTGTTTAAGTTGTCAAAATTAACTATTTGGTTGTATAGGGGAATATCAGATATAGCATAATTTACCACATTAATGCCAAGCCCGTGAATATAAATCAACTAGTTAGATGAGTTTAGCCACTTCATTAGGCCATTTCAAATTGTTAGGTCTTTAGAACTACAAAGCTTGATTTTTTTGAAACCAAACAAATTTTCACCTAAATCTTTAGAGCTTATTTTGTAGTTGTGAGGTAAAACAAGGTCATTATCTAACCATAAAGGGTTAGGTTGGAGATTTTGTGTAGGATGGTAGCTTGGTTACTTATTGTTCTAGCATTAATTTCCCTAACAAGAGGAAATTGTTGAAATACATCTTATTTCAGTATCAAACTTAGATTAAATTAGATTTCATCCACCTATAAATATCCAACAACCATACCACTGTTCTTTATGGGTTGAAACACTATTAACCAAGTTCTGAAATAAAATTGCAACGGAAATAATTTATGAAGAGAAGACATTAACTCTCATTTGGCACAAAAATCTGAGCATAACCACTTGAAAAAATACATAGAAAAATAGGACAAATTTGAGGAGAATGTCTCTGTATTCATCTTAAGGAAAAATTATGAGTACAAGAGAAGTCTACAATCAACATTAATACCCTGTACAGTCACCCTATCTGAGAAAAAACTGCATTTATTTCCATAGCAACACAGTCTGAAATCCAAAAAATGACTTCCAGTACAACCTGTACAGACGGTACAGTCACTTACAGCAGAAATAACTCTTGGTTTTCGTGCCCAAAAAAGTACAAATCAATACCTCACTGTACGGATTGATAAATAGTAGAAAAAACACATAGAAATATGTGTCAATACTCAGCAATGATTTATGTTCTTGGCAGTAGCTGCAAAACCAACAAACTTGTTGTACGACCTCCTCTAATGTTGAAGCTATCTAGAAGTGTGTGTCAATCCCTCTCCTAGGGATGCATGCCAACTTTTTTTTGTTGAAACTCTTTCCCTCCAAGCAAAGAAACCCTCTTGGGATGCGTGCCCCTTCACCTTCCCTCAACCTTTCCTCAAAAGTGCGCCCTCCTTCTCCTAATGAGCTGCCTTTTATTAAAATTTCAAATGTAACTGCCTTAACCCTTGGTCTTCCAATGATATTGACGTTCAAGATTAGATCTTGTCCTCATGAGATCAATGGTCACAACTTAATCATTCGTTGAGGTCACTTAAGTCATTAAAGTGACCCATACCATCATAAAGTCACTTTTACATTAAAAAAATAAAAGACCCAACTTTATAAAATCACTTTATAAAGTCACTATATAAAAACATATTATAAAGTCACTAGGAGAAGGTGTGTTTGGTTACTTCCACATGTTGAGCGCTGCCAATGCAAAAGTACCTCCAAGCTACCAAATTTCAACATAAATTAGTTTTGTTTCTTAGATTAGAAATACTTCGTTCTAAGCCATTGTATGAACAAGTTTTTATCTAAATTGTTCTTATTACAAAATATAGAATTTATAAATGCAAAATAACAAGTTGTTAAATAAAAAAAATTAGTATTAATGTCTAAGATCTCCATCCAAATGCATTAATTAAAAGTATCTTTCTTGTAAAACTCTTTATAAAAAACTCAATATAAAAAGAAAGGTTGTTCCTTATATAACAATCTATGCTAAGAGGATCTCTTATTCCGTGTTTACCATGGGATAAGTCCTTTTATCACATAGGATCATCCATGTTTACCATGGGATAATTCCTCCATTACATAGAGGACTGACCATGAGAAATCACCAATACTATGAACATTCATCATTGTTAATCTTCACAGATTGCCAATGGAATTGGCCACGCACCTTAGAACCCTCAATTATGAAAAATGAGAGGTTACATGAAGCTCCAAAAACTATGATTATAAATTTTTGCTACATCTCGCCTTCATGCTTGATGATGGCTCCCACTCATTTATCTATGCATTGCCATGCCATACCTCCCTTTTCTCACTCTTAGTTTGTGTATCTTTTGTCTTGTAGTGTACACCTTTAGCTTAATCTTAAATATCTTGTCTTTATTTATTTATTCGATTTTCTATTTATTTTTCCTAGCTATACATTATTAAGATAAATATTATAATTTAAATATGTTATGAATTGGTCTTTTTTAGCTAGTATGTAAATGAGAATCGGTATTTTTCTCTAAAATTTGGTAAGGGTAATTTTGAATTGATGAAATTGTAAATATCAAATGTCAATAATGCACAATCCAATTGCAATAAGGTTATTTGAGGGTGTTAAATCTATTTTTACATTAAAAACAATAATTTCATCTATCCAAAATTGTAATTTGTTTTTGTTTGCTAGCGTGTGTGACCTGCGGAACTAGCTTGTGGCTAAGAAGCTATGACCCAGGGGAATCTAAGCTATCAAAATCACCCAGGGATTGCACCCAGCCTGGGTCACACCAACTCTTAGCATGGTTGGATTTTTTAGTGTCTCCTGCCGATAGCAGCGGGTTTCGAACCTAGGTCGCCATGCAAAACGAGGCCTATTGAAATTGATTGCCCTATCGGGATTTGACTTTAAAAAATTGAAGGACATGGAGGTGGGATTTGATCCAATTATGTGTGCATGGGTCAAAAGACTATTTTTTTAATATAATCTCTCTAGATGCAACCACACGTTCGATCACTACCTCAAGTCGTCCCTATGGCTTCAGGTTGAGCAACCCTCATTGGAATTGAACCTTGGCCAATGATGAAAATTTGATGTCCCATTCCCAAGAATAGCCTCAGTAGGGAGTGACTTAGTAGTCTATTTGTTCCCATAGACTATAGTCACGCACAAACAGGGAACAAAGGGAGTAATAAGGGTGAATAAATGGCTAAACAATGAATTAAGCTAAAAAGCATAGGAAAAGACACTTAAGCCAAAGTCAACAGAGAAATAGAA
The DNA here is from genome assembly GCA_009831015.1 of Picea engelmannii. Taxonomy (NCBI): domain Eukaryota; kingdom Viridiplantae; phylum Streptophyta; class Pinopsida; order Pinales; family Pinaceae; genus Picea; species Picea engelmannii. Next base: position 64,231 of record ML811636.1, on the reverse strand, counting down.
GAAAAAGGTGTTAAGGGGGGACTTAATTAATTAATCACATTCGACTTAGGAGGAAAGGTGCCCAGCTTAAGTGATGTCAACGACAAATTAGATCAGGGGAGGTATAAGAAGAGGAATTCAACCTAATTCCTCATTACGTTATGATTTTGAGTTGAGAAAAGGTTCCATAGGAGGAAGTCGACCTCTTAGATGTTTTGTGGATTTCTGGAGGAAACCACCACCTAGATCGGTGTCGGTATTGGAAGACACACCCTAGCCTATCGTAGGTGCCATCTAGGTATTTCATCATGCCAGATCCTTATTCAGTATACCCAGTTCAGAGATTGTGCATTGCAGCCTGTGAGGGCACAAGGGTTAGAGATAGTTTTGTGTAGTTGGATGAGACTAGGCTATATCTCGCCATTTCCTTCCGACCTAGTTGAAAGGGATTCAGGGCGCTTCTTTTGAGCTATTATTCATCATATTCTGATGGAGGAATCTCCTAGTGCGTAGTAGGAAGACAGCAAGTGAGGGTTCCAGAGAGCTCATTGGGACAGATCCGGAGAAACCCTCCCAACCCAGTACAGATCATACCAGGGCTCTTAGTTTGAGCCATACATCACCAAATTCTGACGGTGGAATCACTAGGGCACATTAGTTTTCTAGGAGAGGCATGCAAACCCCTAGGGGGTCCCATTCGGGGTCTAGTTAGATCAGCAGAGGGTCGATCTTCAGTCTGACGGTCACCAGGAGGAGTTGTGAGGTCATGGCGCATATTTTGGGATAGTTTCTAGGCATATTAGATGAGTATTGATAGAAAGGCAAACTTTCCATACATTTGCAGTATTTGTCGTGACTATTCGAGATTGCATGTAGTAGATCTGTACATGCATGTTGTTGATTCTTCCTTATCTTATGTATATGGGTATTTCTTGTTTTTTTGCATTGTATTCCAGCGACTATCAACTCTTATGAGATCTAGTTGATGAGTAGTTCCTATATTTCCTACATGCACATTGTATTTCCTGCTATTTTCTATAATACATGCTATTGAGTTGTGTTGATTTCTTTTATTTCGCATGCATCATATATTTTTCTCAAACAACTTATTATATGACACACACATGCAAAATCACCACGCGTGTTAGACAAAGGAACTAAAATGCATACAAAAAACCCCAAAGTATCATATTTCAGAGCCAAGACATCAGTTTCAGTAGAGTCCATCCAGATCCATTAGATTAGGGGTATTTCAGTGGTATCAAAGCCTTCTTCCTTCCATCCTGTGAATAAGTGCTTTCTCAGGACCCCGTGATTTTGGGAATAGGTGCAGAATACCCAGAGGGTCGAGGTCATATTGGCGACGAGTACATTCAGTACTGCAAGGGACATAATAGAGACATAAGAGACATGAACAAAAGGGACTACACTCCCTTCCACACTCAGTCAGATACAGAGCCATAGTTAGAGGACAGGGATCACATCAGTTCTGACACAGAGGCATACATAGAGAATACTATGGGTGACAAGAGTGAGTCACCAGAGGGAAGGGGGAAAGGTATCGAGACACATTCTGACAGTACACTGGCCATATTGAATGACCTAGCTAGAGGAAAGTGGGATATGATGAACGCCATAGAACAAATGACTATCATTACACAGATGATCCAACACAGTGTGAGAACTATGGGTGCCAACGTGGTAGGAGGAGCGACTAGTTCGGAAGGACACCAGGGATGTGGGGCCAGTGGCTCCATTGAATCTTAGGGAGGAGCGAGTGGACATCCTTCACCTATCTATTCCTATACATCATCTAGGAGGATTCCCCAACCTTTATATCTGCAGTTCTAGGGGGACAGCCACTGGGACAGCTAGGGAAGGAAGGAGGACAACCAGTACAAGGGAAGGTAGTGTCACAGGACCCATTCATGGAGTACAAGAGAGATTATTTGGCACTGTGATGAGAGTTCCATGTAGACATGATTTTGCTATATTATTGTTCTATCAGGTATTGGAACATGCCCAGGGAGGCACAGAGGGGTAATGTGCAAACTCAAAACATGGAATAAGAAAGTGGGAAAGATGAATATTCCTACTTTCGACGGGTCATCTCGATGCTCAGCTCAGGCATGGGTACATAAGCTTGACACATATTTCAAAATCAACCCGATAAAAGAGTCAGAAGCTATTAGCTTTGCCACCTTGCACTTGGATGGGGAGGCCCATGAGTGGTTGTACCATGGGTTGGTGACCTTGGGTCACAACCACATTACTTAATATTTGGATTTCACTGAGAGGTTGATGGAGAGGTTTGAAAAAAGGGATCCAAAACTCCATTTCAGGGATCTGACACAGTTGAGACAGATAGGGTTGGTTGAGGCATTCATCACGGAGTTTCAGTGGAAGGAAGTGGTTGTATCAGATATTTCAGAGCACAGATTGGTGATGTTGTTCACTGAGGCATTGATAGATCCATTGAGGGGATGGGTTAAGGATTTCAAGGTTCACACCCTACAGGAGGCCATTGTGCGCACTTTAGACATGGGGGACTGGGTGTTGAAACCCAAAACCTTTACCAAACCCTTTGTGCCATAGAGAGACAAGGATCATAATAATTATCAGAGGGATGAGAAGCGTAAGCCCAAGTTGGATGATGACACCATATGAGAGTTGATGAGGAAGAAGCTTTGCTTCTATTGCATAGACTGTTGGGTCCAAGGGCATCGATGCATGGGAAAGGAACAAATCCACTACATTCAAGTGGAATCGGGCAATGAGGAGTAGGATAAGGAGATCGGGGCATAGGAAGACAGTGATTCAGAGGATGAACCTACACATGAGCCAGAGCGACATCCAAAGAAACCTCATATACAGGAAGAGGCACAACCAAAGGAGGAGACAAAACCTCGTAGAGAAGTGAAAGGGGGAACCATAGAAACCCTTTTTGGAGTACCCAGGTACAACACTCTCAAGCTCAAGGGCCTTATACAGGGGTAGCGCATGACATCTTTAGTAGATGGTGGGGCCACCCACAATTTCATCGATGCATCCTTAATAGCCCGAAGGGTAATACGCACTGAGGAGTTTGAGGGGTTCATCGTGGTCGTGGCAGATGGATATACTATGACATGCTTGGATATGGTCCCAGACCTAGAGGTCAAGCTAGGAAACTACACCCTGATGGATACCTTTTATGTAGTTGACTTGTCAGATACAGATGCAATGTTGGGGGTACATTGGCTATATCCATTGGGAGAGATTGGGTTCAACTATCAGAAGTTGAACATGAGCTTCAAAGATGCCAATTGGTCGAGAGTAGTATTGAGAGGTATGTCTATAGGAGCACCTAGAGCAATATCAGCGAAGAGGATGGAGAGGATATTTCATCACTGTGATGTAGCATATGTAGCAGAGTGTATGATCACCACCCTAAAGGATTTAGAGGGCAAAGAGCATTACCATCCAGAGATGAGAGAGCTTATGAGTTAGTATGAGCCAGTGTTTGGGACACCAGGGAGGCCACCTAACAGGGGGTTCAATCATACTATGTGATGTCCCGTCCCCAAGATTAGGCCAACAGGGAGTGACTTAGTAGTCTATATGTTCCCGTAGACTATAGTTAGACACAAACAGGGAACTAGATGGAGAAATAAGGAGGAATTGAGGCTAAACGATGAATTAAGCCAAAATACTTAGGAAAAGTCACTTAAGCCTAAGTCAACAGAGAATTAGAATGAAAAGGTGATAAGGGGGGGACTTAATTGACAAATAAATCACTTAGGAGGAAAGGNNNNTAGGTTAAGTGATGTCAACGAAGAATTAGGTCGGGAAAGATATAAAGGGAGGAATTTGACCTAATTCCTCATTATGCATTGTTATGATTTGATGTTGAGAGCTTCCAGAGGAGGAGGAGAGCCGACCTTATTGTTTTGTGGATTTCTTGAGGAAACCACCACCCTTGATCGGTTTCGGTGTTGAGAGACACACCCTAGCCCATCAAAGATACCATCCAAGTATTTCATCGTTCATTTCAGGAGTATTCAGTGTGGAGGGCACAACTCAGCCAAGGAGGGCGCAAGCTATTTTGGAGAATCGAAGATCTGCAGTAGACCTGTGTCTCGATTGCAGATTCATTCCGACCCAGTAGAGATCCAGCCAGGGTGCTTCCATTAAGCCATATATCATCATATTCCGACGGTGGAATCTTGCAGATTGATCCATCCAGCCATTTTGGGCGCAGTCATTCTGGACAGACGTTTGGCATTACATGCAGGTGTTCCCTAGCAGATCCGGCCAAACCCTTTCGAACCATTTCATCATTTGACGAGACGATCGTTTTGAGCTATATAGCAGCCGATTCCGATGGTGGAATCTTTTGGGGTGCATTCAGTGCCCAAGGAGGGGCGCAAACCCCCCAGGGGTCCAAATCCAGTGTCGTAGAGCTCCGATCCGAGTTCCGACAGACATCCCTTCCAATGTAGAGACTAGGGCGCACTTATTGGAGCAGTTTCGAGCCCATTCTGACGGTGGATTCCTTAGATCGAGTTTTCCAGCTGGCAGCGATTACCGTATTTCCCCGGGATCGCTCATTTTTGCCTATCTATCCATGCGTGTAGCAGATCTGCTGTCTTCTTATGGTCACGGGTATTTTTTCTGTTATTTGATTGTATTCTAGTATAGATCCAGGGGATCTGACTAACGTCTAAACTCTATATTTTCAGTAGGCTATTTGTATTTCCATGCATGAACCCTTATTATTCATGATATTGAGCAGTTGACATTCTATACTCTTGCATGCATATTTATATGATTGTTAAACCTTAATTATGCAACATGCACATGTAATAACCGACATGCAACCACAATAATCAACATGCAAACACCATAACCGAAGAACATCTCAATCACACAGCTAAAACGCATCCAGAAACCCCCATTGTATCAGATCTGCATGTCAGAGCATTAGAACAGTAGCGAATATCTTGATCAGCCGGATCAGGGATATTTCAATGGTATCAGAGCTTTAGTCCTGCCAGCCTGTGACTAAAGACCATGAATCTAGCAGAAGAACCAGATGGTCGTGAGCACGAAGGTGACGAATATGTCACATACAATCGGCACAGGGGAAGAAGGGAAGGACCTAACTTTCCTCCCTTCCCTCCCAATTCAAAGGAAGAGGAAGAGGCACTTAGAGAAGCAGAGTGACGAGTAGAGCGCTAGGCTGAGCGGGAGGCAGAGAAGAGGCTAGGTGACAGGTATGAGCGACCAGAGGGTAGTGGTAAGACTCCAGTGGATCCATACGTAGCCTTCATGCAGGTTATCAGTGACATGCTAGCTAGCCAACGAACCATGTCTTAGTCTTTGTCTCAGGTAGCAGATAGATTGGCTATGGTAGACATTCCGGGCACTCAAGGCCCGCATGCAGTGCATGGGAACTCAGGGGCAGGTAGTAGATCCCAGTCACCCACTCGCACGTATACCTCTGCGAGTAGGATTCCACATCCGTTGTTTCCCAGTTTCCAGAGGGAAACCCCGGTAGCAGCTCAGGTATCGATAGCACAGAGACCGACCACACATGCAGAGGACATTGTAGAATATCAGAGAGAGTATGCGGCCTTGGGCCAGGACTTTCATCAGGACATGGCCTTAGTCGAGTATTGTGGACTCAGACTCAGGAATCGTCCTAGAGAACCACAGAGGGGAGGGCAACAACAACAAAAATAGGGGCATAACATTGACTTCATCCGAAAGTTGGTAAACTCACCATACCTTCTTTCGACGGATCATCCAGATGCACTACCAGAGCTTGGGTACAGAAACTAGATACCTACTACAAGCTCAACCAGATGACAGAGGCAGAGGCCATCAGTTTTGCCACCCTACACTTGGAGGGTGAGGCACACGAGTGGTGGTATCATCAATTGGTGACATTGGGTCACAATCACATCACCTCCTACAAAGAGTTCGCAGAGAGACTCATGGATAGATTTGATAGGAGGGATCCTGAGATCCACTTCAGAGATTTAGCCCAGTTGAGACAAACTGGCACAACAGAGGCATTCATTTCGGAGTTTTAGAGAGTAGCAGTGGCAGTGATAGACATATCTAAGCCACGATTGGTCATGCTATTAACCAAAGGGCTCATAGAACCCTTGAGAGGTTGGGTGAAGGCATATCGCCCTCATTCCTTGCAGGATGCCATCCGACGCACTAGAGATTTGGTGGATTCGGTGCCAAAAACTAAACCTTTCACTAAACCCTTTATACCACAGAGAGACAAGGATCAGAAGAATCCTCCAAGGGAGTGGAAGGGCAAGCCCAAGTTGGATGATGATACACAACGGGAGTTGATGAGGAAGAAGCTTTGCTTCTCCTGCAGAGATCCTTGGGTCCCTGGGCATAGATGCATGGGGAAGGGACAAATCCACTATATTGAGGTGGAATCAGGCAGTGAGGAGGAGGATGAGGATATTCAGGCACCTACAGACAGTGATTCAGAGACTGAGACCACACATGAGCCAGAGCAGCAGCCGAAGAAACCTCAGATACCGGCCAGGGCCAAGCCCCAAGAAGAGGCCAAACCTCGTAGAGAGGTGAAAGGGGGAACCATAGCCACCCTTTCAGGAGTACCCAGATACAACACTCTCAGGCTCAAGGGCCTTGTACAAGGGAAACGCATGACAGCTTTAGTTGATGGTGGGGCCACCCACAACTTCATAGATGCATCCTTGGTAGCCAGAAGAGGGTTACACACAGAGGAGTTTGAGGGATTCCATGTGGCAATGGCTGATGGATACATGATATCGTGCTTAGACATGATCCCTGATTTGGCAAACTTGGGAGTGACTTAGTAGTATATATGTTCCCGTAGACTATAGTCAGGCACAAACAGGGAACTAGATGGAGAAATAAGGAGGAATTGAGGCTAAATGACAAATTAAGCCAAAATACTTAGGAAAAGTCACTTAAGCCTAAGTCAACGGAGAATTAGAATGAAAAGGTGATAAGGTGGGGACTTAATTGACAAATAAATCACTTAGGAGGAAAGGCCCCTAGGTTAAGTGATGTCAACGAAGAATTAGGTTGGGAAATATATAAAGGGAGGAATTTGACCTAATTCCTCATTATGCATTGTTATGATTTGATGTTGAGAGCTTCCAGAGGAGGAGGAGAGACGACCTTATTGTTTTGTGGATTTCTTGAGGAAACCACCACCCTTGATCGGTTTCGGTGTTGAGAGACACACCCTAGCCCATCGGAGATACCATCCAGGTATTTCATCGTTCATTTCAGGAGTATTCAGTGTGGAGGGCGCAACTCAACCAAGGAGGGCGCAAGCTATTTTGGAGAGTCGAAGATCTGCAGTAGACATGTGTCCTGATTGCAGATTCATTCTGACCCAGTAGAGATCCAACTAGGGCGCTTCCATTGAGCCATATATCATCAGATTCCGACGGTGGAATCTTTCATATCGATCCATCCAGCCATTTTGGGTGCAGTCATTCTGGACAGACGTTTGGCGTTGCATGCAGGTGTTCCCTAGCAGATCCGGCCAAACCCTTCCAACCCATTTCATCATTTGACGAGATGATCGTTTTGAGCTATATAGCAGCTGATTCCGACGATGGAATCTTTTGGGGCGCATTCTGTGCCCAAGGAGGGGTGCAAACCCCCCAGGGGTCCAGATCCAGTGTCGTAGAGGTCCGATCTGAGTTCCGACAGACATCCCTTCCAGTGTAGAGACCAGGATACACTTATTGGAGCAGTTTCGAGCCCATTCTGACAGTGGATTCTTTAGATCAAGTTTTTCAGCTGGCAGCGGTTACCGTATTTACCCGGGATCGCTCATTTTTGCCTATGTATCCGTGCATGCAGCAGATCTGTTGTCTTCTTACGGTCACGAGTATTTTTTCTGTTATTTGATTGTATTCTAGTACAGATCCAAGGGATCTGACTGACATCTAGACTCTATATTTTCAGTAGGCTATTTGTATTTCCATGCATGAACCCTTATTATTCATGATATTGAGCAGTTGACATTCTATACTCTTGCATGCATCTTTATATGATTGTTAAACCTTAATTATGCAACATGCACATGTGATAACCGACATGCAACCACAATAATCAACATGCAAACACCATAACCGAAGAACATCTCTATCACACAGCTAAAACGCATCCAGAAACCCCCAGTGTATCAGATTTGCACGTAAGAGCATTAGAACAGTAGCGAATATCTTGATCAGCCAGATCAGGGATATTTCATACTATTGAGTTGGAGGTGGCGGCTACACCTGTGATAACCGCGCCCTATAGACACCCCAAGATATTCAAGGACGAGATGGAGAAAGAAATTAAGGAATTGCTTGCGATGGGGCGCATCAGGCCCAACACATTGAGGAAAGATGGCACTAAAGAAAGATGGCACATTGAGGATGTGCATAGAATACAGAGTCCTTAATAAGAAAACGATCAAGAACAGTTACCCCATCCTGTGCGTATATGAGTTGATGGACGAGCTACATGGGGCAGTTTTCTTCACCAAAATTGATCTGCAGTCAAGATATCATTAGAACAATATCATAGATCAGGACATAGAGAAGACAACTTTCAGATGCCATTTTGGGTGCTTTGAGTTTTTGTGCATGTCGTTTGGGTTGACCAATGCACTAGCCACCTTTAAGTCTTGCATGAATCACATCTTTAGGGGGCAAATAAGGAAGTACCTTTTGGTATTCTTCGATGACATTTTGATTTACAACAAGACATGGGTTGAGCATTTGGCACACTTGGAGGAGGTCTTGGGAATTATGCAGGCATAGTCATTATATGCCAAGGATTCCAAGTGTGAGTTTGGGATGAGATAACTATTGTACTTGGGGCATATCATCAGTGAGCATGGAATACAAGTTCATTAGGAGAAGATTAGGGCCATTTTGGATTGGCCAACACCCAAAAACCTCACAGAGATGAAGAGATTCTTTTTCTTATGTAGTTACTATAGGTGGTTTGTCAAGGGCTTTTCATAGTTGGGAGCACCAGTCACAGATCTAACCAAGAAGGGTTATTTTCATTGGACAGATGAGCCACAACATACTTTTGAGAAAATGACGGAGGTTATGAGCACATGCCCTTTTCTATCCCTTCTGTATTTCTCTTAGTCGTTTTTCTTAGAGTGCGACGCATCAGGGGTGGGGATTGGAGCAGTTCTGATGCAGGGGGGCATCCCATTGTGTTCAAGAGAAGGAAGCTCAATGATTCAGAGAGACTCTATTTGATTTATGACAAGGAAATTCTAGCAATCATGCATGCCTTAACCAAATTCAGGTAGTATCTAGTGAGTAGCAGGTTTGTAGTGAAGACTCATCACAACAGTCTCAAGTATTTCCTGGATTAGAAAGGCCTCAACGAGAGACAACAAAAGTGGGTCTTGAAGATCCAATCCTTTGACTTTGACATTGAGTATCTTAAAGGAAAAAGGAATGTCGTAGCAGATGCTTTGTCCAGGAGGCTAGTAGGGTGTTTGATGATGGATATTTGCACATACTGGAAGGCACATTTGTTGGTGGAGTACTCCAAAAAAAAGTTTTCTTGTGAGGTACTGAATGGACAGGTGGTTGATGATAGATATCATGTGTTAGATGGTGTCATTTTCTACAAGGACCGGATCTACTTGGTTCCAAAATCTACTTTAAAAGGAAAGGTTTTGAAGGTTTGTCACAATTCACCTACAACCGAGAATCAAGGATTCTTCAAAACCTACTGGTAGATTAGGGAGATATTCTCATGGAAGGGTCTCAAGGATGATGTATTGAAGCACATCTGGGAGTGCATGACTTGTCAACATAACAAGTCTAAGAAGACACACCTTGTGGGGTTACTTCATTCTCTACCCATTCCAGAGTAGAAATGGGAGAGCATTTCTATGGACTTCATTACAGGACTTCCTCAAGTGCAGGGAAGGGACTGTATATTTGTAGTGGTCGACAGGTTGACCAAATTTGCACACTTCTTTGCCATACCCACAGATTAAAAGGCCATACAGGTAGCAGAGATTTTTTTTAGAGAGGTTTTATGGTTGCATGGTTTACCCAGACAGATATTCAGTGACAGAGATGGGTGCTTCATCAACGCATTTTGGTAGCTCTTCAGGTTGGTGGGCATAGAGTTAGCCACGAGTACCAACTACCACCTGCAGACAGATGGGCAGACAGAGACTGTCAAAAAATGGGTGGAGGGGTATTTGAGGAATTATGTGGGGGGGCATCAACGCACATCAGTGAGATGGTTGCACATGGGTGAGTATTGTTACAACACAAATTACCACATGTCTATCAGGATGTCATTGTTTAGAGCAGTGTATGGATACGATGCACCCTCTTTTGCGGAGACTGTGTTTGAGAATAGCAGGGTCTCGGGGGACAAATATTGTGTTGAGTAGATTCATAGGATTCTACAGGAAGTAAAGGAGAACCTACAGGTAGCTCAGAACCAACAGAATATCTATGCAGACAGGTAGAGGAAAGAGCGCAATTTCGAGGTAGGGGACTTGGTTTTTCTGCGATTACAGTCGTACAAACAATCTTCATTGAAAAGAAGCAAGGCAGAGAAGTTGAAGCCTAGGTTCTATGGGTCGTATAGAGTCAGCAGGAAGGTAGGCGAAGTGTCCTACCGGAGGGTAGCAAGATTCACCATGTGTTCCACGTTTCTTACCTTAAAAAGGCAGTGGGACAACATGTGTCCATTCTAGAGGAGTTTCCACCCTTAGATGATGAGGGATAGTTGGAGTTAATTCTGGAGGAGGTGCAAGAGCGGAGAGAGCGCAGGTTGAGGAGCAGCATCATCATGGAGTGCTTGGTCATATGGAGGGGACTTCCAGTGGAGGATGCCACATGGGAGGGAGAGCATATATTGCAACACCGAGGATTGATGTTGCTTGAGGACTAGCAATCTCGGGAAGGGAGGATTGTGATGTCACGTTCCCAAGAATGGACTCAACAGGGAGTGACTTAGTAGTCTATATGTTCCCGTAGACTGTAATCAATCAAAAATAGGGAACAAAAGGAGAAATAAGGGTGAATAAATGGTTGAACGATGAATTAATCCAAAAAGCATAGGAAAAGTCACTTAAGCCAAAGTCAACGGAGAAATAGAAGAAAAAGGTGTTGAGGGGGGACTTAATTAATTAATCACATTCAACTTAGTAGGAAAGGTGCCTAGCTTAAGTGATGTCAATGGAAAATTAGATCGAGGGATGTATAAGAAGAGGAATTTGACCTAATTCCTCATTATGTTATAATTTTGAGTTGAGAACAGGTTCCAAACGAGGAAGTCGACCTCTTAGATGTTTTGTGGATTTCTAGAGGAAACTACCACGCAGATCAGTTTCGATCTTGGAAGACACACCCTAGCCTATCAGAGATACTATCCAGGTATTTCACCATGCCATATATGTATTCAATATACCCAGTTCAAAGATTGTGCATTGTAGCCAATGAGGGTGCAAGGGTTAGAGACAGTTTTGTGTAGTTGGACGAGACCAAGCCAGATCTCGCCATTTCCTTCTGACCCAATTGAGAAGGAGTCAGGGCGCTTCTTTGGAGCTATCAGTCATCAGATTTTGACGAAGGAATCTCCTAGTGCGGAGTAGGAAGCCAGAAAGTGTGCAACACTTGGGGAAGTACAATGAGGGTCCCAGAGAGCTCATCGAGACAGATGCAAAGAAACCCTCCCGACCAAGTATAGAGCATACCAGGGCGCTCAGAGATATTTCATAAAAACACCTCACTTTCCACCATTTGATCCAACCCCTTTAAATCCCAAAATTACAATTTTAACAAAATATAATTTATCAAATTTAAATAATAACAAACAATAAAAAATTAAAACATGTAAAAGATTTATTATTAAAAGACTATTTTTTTTAAATATATCTTCATCAATTTAAATATTCATCATCAAAATTTACTCAACATTTTTACTAAGGAATTTTTTTTTATATATCCTCTTCAAATATGAAAAATCAAAGTTTACTTTACTTAACATTATTAGTAAAGACAAAAACAAACTTAAATATAAATACCAAAAGGTTAAATTCTATATAGGTAAGTGCTAAGCACAATTTATATATCATCTTCAA
>ML811636.1:19963-45033 GCA_009831015.1 Picea engelmannii | reverse complement strand
CGGGAACATATCGTGACCGTCGGATTTCCTAACTACAAATGCATACTAATGCATACTAAAGAAACACACTTTTACCTAACGACATATTAGACCAAGTAGATCTTAACTAACTCCTAAGTGTCTAAATATCCTAACAACAACAACATCTAATTTTTGAAAGTATATAGCAAACCTAAGTTTTTTGAAAGTATATAACAAAGTAAAAAATTTGTTAACAGTGCAAGATTAAATTTGGAAATTTAAATGCATTTTCCATATGGACTGGTGAAAGATAAAAATACATGATGACATAAAGTCAATAGGAGATAAGTAATATAAAAATTTAAATGCATTTGTGAACATGGGGTATATGTAAATGACGCTTGCATTGTTGAACGCCATTTATTTTGAAATATATAAAAAAAGAAAAGTGTGTAACATATAAAAGAGTAGATGCATTTTCCATACAGATTGTTGAAGGATAAGAATAAAAGTCTAACATGTTAAAAAACAAATGCATTTGTTATAAAGAATGCAGAAAGATAAGAATAGAGTCTGTAACATATAAAAATTTAATTGCATTTTTTATTTCAAGTATGTCAAAAAATGAAAGTTTGTTACATACTACTGCAAATTTTGAAATATACCAAAAAATTAAAGTTTGTTACATATAAACCGGAATTTCAATGTGTTTGTCATGTAGACTGGGATTGGGGCTCTCGTGGACCATTAGAGAAATATGTATAAGAAACAGGATTGTGGAAAGAAGATAGAGTGCAATAGCTGCAAAAGAAAATAAATGGAAAGGTATAAGTGTTTGCCTATACATATGTATTTAAGAAAGTGGAATAACCGGGCTGAGAAACAAAGAAAGATGTGATGACTAAACTTACAGTGAAGGTACATATGAGCGCTTTGGCTATTTTCTTGCGGCTGCCGTTTCATTGATGTCGTGACGACTGCGGTTTCAAGGATTTTCTCCACAACTGTTGGAATGCCAGGAACTGCCTGTTGTCTTTCGTTGGCAGCCTGTTTCAATTGCCTTTCGACCCATTCTTCAATGTAGATTCTCATTGGGGCGACGTTGATCTCATTCCGGATTTTGATGTTGAAAACTTTGTTTTCTAATTTCTGAAAGTCGATAGAAAGATTAGAGAGAGCTCGATGAATTTCCTCATTTTGTACTGCAAATTTAACTAGTTGGTCATGGACGTGAGCTTGATCAAATTGAAGGATGTTGTAAAACTTTTCCAGAGACACGGTATTCAACATAGCAACTTGTTTATCGAACTCTTTCCTGGTTAAGGACAAGGAGTTTGTGATTAAGAGGGCGTCTTGGAATTCATTGGTTTTCCCTGCTAAGTCTATATTTGACAGCTTTGTGAATAATTTATCTTTCTTCGCTATGGCTTGTTCACATGACTGAACAATGAGATGCAGGTTCTTTACTTTTTGTTTCCAACATACATTCAATTGGCCGATCTGGTTTTTGGATGGAATATCTTCTTCTATTCTTTTTGTTTCTGTCATATTGTTGTCAATCTTGCCAAAAGGGATGACCGTTTTTAAAAAGAAATTGTCTTCATCTTTTAATTCGGCTTGCAAAAGATCGAGCAAGCTATGTGCCCTGGTTCCAAGGGAAGCGATGGTTTGTGATATTTTCCATGCCTGGGTAACCAGTTCCATTCTTTTTTTGATATTGTTATCCACATATCCTTTACAGGATGCGAGCAGGGTGAATGATGCTTTTACATTGGGTACAGGGGTGTCAGGCATGGCTATTGCCAAAGGATCGACAAGCAATGGCATAGGAATGAAATCGTCTTCCAATTCCTTGACTCGGTCCTTCAATTTGGCATTCCGGGTATCGATGAATCCAATGGAATCATGAAGTGTTTTTCTGATCGCGGTGTGAAGTTGATAGATTTGGGACGGCCGCATGTTGGCAACGTCAACCTCTGAATGAGATTTTCCTTTGATATTTTTAACATTTTTTTCTCAAATATCAATCTTTTGTTCCGGCTATCAAAAACAACGCTTTGGAACACGAAGGATTCATCTTCGTCAAAATTTTGGGTAATGGATATGTCCATTGGATGGCTATGGTGGATGTCGTCTTGGGGCTGATCAAGGAAGGGGAACATGGCATCCAGATCAATGTCAACTTCCATGTTTTGACTCTGAATTTCTGACTCTTCTTCCTGACCCACATTTTTTTTTGTCTTCTTCTCTACTGGAATCTTGTGAGAACTATCAATTTTAGAGTGAGGAGGGTCGTTATCTCCTTCTCCGTTTGAAGAACTTTGGGTTTCTTTGTTGTTGTGATGGTTCGTTGGAGAGATGCTCCCTAATGTCGTACTTTTTTTAGTGGTATTTGCAGATTGAACACTCTTATCACTGGGGCCTTTCCCCTATTGCGTGTACAATTTAGTGCAACTTTGCACTGTCTCTATGTCCCCGGTATCAGAGGTAGGACCGTCAGTGTCTATGTTTTTGGGCAGGTGTTTATTTACAAAACAATCATCGAGGCCAAGTGATTGTAAATGTTGTCTAAAAATATCATAGGGGTCCAATCCTCTTATGTCTTTAGCATATCTGAGATTGGAGATGCTAAAATGTGTTGCGAAATCGTCAATTTTGTTGACGTTTTTCAAGATGAACTTGCCTATTTTCCAAGGCAGAGGAATGAACTATTTTTTTTTCTTCCTTTGGAACAGATGGAACCAGTAGTTGTATTGACGTGCTACTTCTGCAATAAAAATTATATCCGTAACATGAAATGGAAGGAGAGCAGGTTGTTCCGTGGAGCCAAAAATTCTTATGACAGTGTAATTATCCAAATGTTGGAGTGTCCCCTTATTGTCCAAAAAACTAGTTGCCTGTTCAGATATGCGGGGAGCATTTTCTCCTAACAACAAAACTTTGAAAATAGACAGGAAGCCATTAAAAACCTCATAAAAACTGTGGGAAGCCTTGTGCTTCCACAAGGCCGGGTACCAGAACGTTACTGGGTGGAATTCACAGTTGACTTTTTTGGACAGAGACAGTTGTGAAAATTGACAGGAATGTGCTATTGCAAAAACTAAATAGGATGGTATATAAAATTTCTTTTCTCTTTTGTAGCTTGACAATTGGGAAGAGATTTCATGGGAAATTAACCTGCCCCAATCAAAAAGGGCTTGTTCGTTGACTGTGAAATACAAAATATAAAGAGCCACGTGAGAAACAGTACACATGGACTCTTGTCCCGTTATTCTTGTAAACAGCCAGGGAATTTCCCGAAATGGATTTCTAAATGAACTAACCTGCATACTTGTAATATCTCCAGGAACTAGATTCGGCCTTTCCAAAAGATGGGGCAAGAGGTCCAATCCGTTATTATGCTTTGCTAGGAACTGTTTGCAATCTTCTCCTTTGAATGTCAATGTTGGCTCGGGCAATTTCAGCATCCGCCGGAAGACCTGAGGTGACAAAGAAACAGAAGAGTAGTCTTGAATTGGAATAATTCTTTGCTCTGCAATAAATTTATCGGTGCACCAAGAGGCCAGGTCCTTACAGTCAAACACCTCAGGGACACATCCTACATGAGCAATCCCGGAGGTCCAAATTACTTGGTTCTCTGCGGTAGGGGTTGAGCAATAAGAAAATGCCCTGGACCAGTGGAAGTTCTGGTCCTCACGCCCAAAGGTGTTCACTGTATCTCCACATAACTGGTGTCGAGCTGATGCCATAGGTTTATGATAAGGTTGCTTTGCTGCAGATGATGGTTTAAATGAATTGTTAGAGCGAATAATGTAACTTTTTTCTAAATCTTGGTTAAATGCTTGTGAATGGGAAAGCTCCTCGAGCCTTTCGTTGATTAATGAAAACCTGTATTGGTGGTGCATGATGAACTATTAGCAGTAAAATTTATTTATTGCATATTTAGAAATGCGAACGTGGAGGGTACGACGAAGAGAAATTAAGGAATGGAGGTTTCGTGAATGTGCGAAGGGCATGCAGTGTGAACAGGATTTCATGATTTTGAAATGAACACTCGCAAGGGATAATATAATCCGCCCGCAAATTTTGGTTTAATGTGCATGAATACAAGATGTCCTCGAGCCTTTCACTCATCAAAGACAATATATACGGTTTCTGCATGATGACTTGTTAGAATTAAATGCTAGTAATTCCATATTTAGAAACAATATATATATATATATATATATATATATATATATATATAACTTTTTATTTTCTTTTATTATAGACAAGTGTGAAGGTGACAGAGAGGGAGGAGAGCAAGGAAAGAATGGCAAGCTCTGAAAAGCGGTCGGACGAGATTCAAAAAAGGGTTATGGGGATAGTCAGGACAACCGAGTGTTGCATGATGAAATTTCATGTTTCGGAATTTTTGAGTGAAAAATGTGTAAAACGTAAGAGATCATGATGGGGGTAGTTGAGTGACCAGTTTGTATGTTTGCGGAATTCCGCCAAAGTGGCTAAGTATGGAACAGGAAAATTTCTAATTGCATACATGGAAATAAGATCTTATATATAATTGCCAACTGCTAATTTCAAAGGGGCACGAATACAGGAAACAACGACTACAAACTGAATATTTCTTCAACCCGCCAAACCGACGATTTACCAAAAAAATTCGAACAAATGGTGAAGTATGGAAAGCAGACAGACGGGCTTCAAAATGGGGTGACAATAGTTCCACTAAATATGCGAGGACCCGACGGTTAAATTGTATTTCTCGAAAGTTTTCAGTGCAAAAATGTGCAACACAGAAAAGGGTATGATAGGTGGACCGTAATATGTAAAGGCGTGTGATCTAAGAATAGTTGCAATTTTGAATATCTGCCAATTTGTATATACCGGAGCTCTGAATGTTGTTTGGAGGTCACAGAAAAGTAGAATTGCAATGTTGACCCAACCAGCACGCAAGTCCGCCTGTCAATTTGTATATGGCAGAACTTTGGGTGCCAATTGTGGGACAAGGAACAATAGATGATCAATTTAAATAAAGGGGAAGTGGTCATTGGAAACACAAACGCGTGAATTCGCGAAGCTACGGAGCAACGCATTGTCGGGAAAAAAATGATTAAGCAACCAAGAAGAGAAACTAGAGGGAATAAAAGAGTGGGAAAATAAAGAGGCCGAAGGCAGTTTTCGTAAGCGTGAATTGGTTTCAAAGAAGCACCATCGTTGCAAAACCATGATCTACTAATTTTCAGAAAATGCATTGTTGAAGATTACATTTTATTGCAACGTATGCCTGCAACTATGTTCTTTATACATTATTCCATGACTGTAACATATCAACTTAACCACTAAATTTCATTTTCTACTAATTGTCAGCAAATGCTTTGTGGAAGATTAGATTTTATTGGAACGTGTGCATGTAATTGTGTTCTTGATACATTCTACCATCAATGCAACATATTAACTCAAGTATTAAACTTATTTCATTATGGGTTGTTAGCATTAAAACTTAATAATTGCATGTCTAGAAACAAGAATAATGATTTTGCTACAACATTGTACATTGGTATTAGTAAACACAAGATCAAAGAAGTACGAGAGAAATGAACCATGCCAATTAGAACATGTGTTAAACCCAGAAAAGAGGTAGCAACGAAGAGTGCAAGGCAATTTTTTTTAATAGAAAATCCATTTAAAATAAAAAAAAATAAGAAAAACATCGAGTACTGCACATCTATGCTTAGAAATTGGACCCAGTTCTTCGGACCAAAACATTGAAGGTATTTGCGACAAACACAGGCATGGGTTCTGCAGTATGCAAGATCCTTGGATTTTTCTGGTCGATGAATCATCCTCTGCTGAAATTGATATTTTTCAGAGATTTTCCTCAGAAATAAGATGAAAATGGTTGTAGGGCAAGTGGAATAGCCCTTAGTTGAAACTCCCTCTGCATAGTCCAAAAAAATTCAGTAGCACAGCTTGCACGTGTAATTGCAGAGGCCCAAATTAGTCCATTCTAGGCAGAAGGAGATGACTAGTAGGAAAATGCATGGTAGGAGCGAGAGTTTTGGACCTGATGCCCGAAAATGTTAAACAATATTTTTTTGGCTTGAAATATATATCTTGGAGCATCAACATATCATTTCTTTACACTGAAACTCTTCCGCCCAAAATGGACTAATTTGGAACTCTAGAATTCCTACTTTCATGGTGCAAAGTGGTTGTTGCGTTCACCGCCAGTTTCTTTTCTGAAACTCCTTTTGGTGTTGTCATGACTACGATCACCGAGCCAGGAAGGTCCGTTCATTATGGTTGATTTCAATTTGGGCTCAGGAGTGGGAAGATTATCTACATTGCCATCATCCATCACCGTATCATCGTCCATCATATCATCTTATTCTAGCTTGGAATTCATCACATCAACTTTTGCGATAGCAATGACTGCAACTGGGCAGGTTCTCTGACCAGCCAGGGTTGCGATGGAATTTTTTGGCTTGAAATATATCTCTCGGTGTACCAAGCGAGCATCTCCTTTTTTGCTCCTGGGCGAAGGGAGATGAATAGTAATAATATGCCCTGGAATAGTGGAACCTCTGGCCATTATGCCCTAATGTGTTTATTGTGTGTGGAGAGAACTGCTGCCAAAAGTTATTTTGAATTTTTGTTTGGTCGAGATGATGTTTGAAATGAAAATCGGGGAGGGATAATATAAGCCTCCGCAAATTATGGTTTAATGCGTATCAATGGAATATCTCCTCGAGCCTTTCACTGATCAATGACAATTTCTAGGGTTCGTGCGAAATGAGCCGTGACCATCACAACTCACTAATTGCATAATTAGAAAAAAGTGCGAACGTGGCGGTGACGACAAAAAGAGATTAAGAACCATAAATTTCTTAAAAGCACCAACCCGTCGGCACACAAAAAAAAAAGATTGTGTGGCCTTTTAAATGAATACTTGGAAAGGATAACATGCTTGTGGGAAAATCTTAGTTTAATTCATACTAATGACAAATCTTCTCCAGACTTCCAGACATTAATGACAGTTTTAACGGTTGTTGCAGGATGGTTACTAGAATTAAAGCTTAATTATTGCATATCTGGAAACAAGTACGAAGGCAACAGCAATGGCGAAATTGATTCCAAGAAATACCAAAGTATGAAAAGCGATCGGGCGAAGATATACCCAGGGCACATGAAGGGACGATGGTTCTCAGCCTGGCGGGCTGAAAATTGAGCCTCTATTGTTCTGTGTCCTACAAATAGCACTTACACTTTCACGATATACAAATTGACAGGCAGACTTGCGGGTTGGTTGGTTCAACATTGCATTTTTTTTGTCCTTAGCGATTCCATATTAATTCCATAATTAGACACTTTTTTGGATCAGGGATTTTCGTGCTAGCGGGCAAAAAATTGGGCATCTATTATTCTGCACTCTACAAATAACACTGACAATTCCGCGATATATAAATTCAGAACCTAACCTGCGCTAAATTATTACTGTTAAACATTTTTATTGTAGAATTTAATTATACGAGAAAGTTTGCACAATCTGGTCAGCCGAGTGATATAAAAGTATTTCCACAAATGAGCAATATAAAAAAGAGTCATTCCATACTTAGGCACTTTTTTTATCGCAGGTTGGTGACCTCGCGCGCTGAAAAAGAGTCTCTATTATTTTGTGTCCTACAAATAGCACCGAGATTTCCGCAGTATACAAATTGACAGGAGGACCTACGGGCTACTTGGTTGAACATTGCATTTGATCGCGGGTTCACGGCTTGGCGGGCTGAAAATTAAGTATCTATTGTTTTGTTTCCTACAAATAACACCTACAGTTCCACAATATGAAAATTCATACGCGGACCTGTGGAAAATTTCTATATAAAGTATGGAATGAGATTTTATACAACATATGCGGATCCCTCATTCCATACTTAGGCAGTTTTTGGAACGTGGGCTCGCAGTCTGGCGGGCTGAAAAGAGAGTCTCTATTGTTATGTTTCCTATAAATAGAACCCAGGCTTCCACGATATACAAATTGATAGTGTTCTAGAGCATATGCGGATCCCTCATTCCATACTTGGGCACTTTTTGGATCGCGGGTTCGCGACCTGGCCGTGGGATGAAAATTAAGCATCTATTGTTCTGTGTCCTACAAATACCACCTAGACTTTTGTGTCCTACAAATAACACCTAGACTTCCGCGATATACAAATTCACACACGGACTTGTGGACATAGTCTATATAAAGTATGGAATGAGATTTTATACAGCATATGCGGATCCCTCATTCCATACTTAGGCATTTTTTGGATCGCGGGCTCACGGCCTGGCGGGCCGAAAATAGAGCCTTTATTGTTTTGTCTCCTACAAATGTCACCCAGACTTCCGCGATATACAAATTGATAGTGTTTTAGAACATATGCAGATCCCTCATTCCATACTTGAGCACTTTTTGGATCGCGGGTTCGTGACCTGGTGGGCTGAAAATTAAGTATCTATTGTTCTGTGTCCTACAAATAGCACCTAGACTTCCGAGATATACAAATTGACACATGGACTTTTGGACATAGTCTCTATATAAAGTATGGAATGAGATTGTATACAGCATATGTGGATCCCTCACTCCATACTTAGGCAGTTTTTGGATCGCGGGTTCGCTGGTTGGCGCGCCGAAAATAGAGTCTCTATTGTTCTGTCTCCTACAAATAGCACCCAGACTTCTGTGATATACAAATTGATAGGTGGACTTGGGCTGGTTGGCTGAACATTGCACTTTTATTGTCCCGTAGCGATCCCATATGAATTTCAAATTTAACATTTTTTTTTTTTTTATCGGGGGCTCTGGGGCTGCCCAACTGGAAATTGGGAATCTATTGTTCCGCGCTTTACAAACACATTTTTCTAGAACATATGTGTATCCCTCATTCCATACTTCAACACTTTTTGGATCGCGGGTTCACGACCTGGCAGGCTGAAAATTAAGTATCCACTGTTTTGTGTCCCACAAATACAACCTAGACTTTCGTGATATACAAATTGACACGCGGACTTGTGGACATAGTCTCTAACTAAAGTATGGAATAAGATTTTGTACAACATATGCGGAGATCCCGTATGAATTTCATATTTAGCGATTTTTTTTTATCGGAAGCTTTGGGGCTGGCGGGCTGAAAATTGGGCCTCTATTGTTCCGCGTTGTACAAAAACATTGTTCTAGAACATATGCATATCCCTCATTCCATACTTGGACACTTTTTGGATCGCGGGTTCGTGACCTGGCAGGCTGAAAATTAAGTATCTATTGTTTCGTGTCCTACAAATAGCACCTAGACTTCCGCGATATACAAGTTGACACGCGGACTTGTGGACATTGTCTCTATATAAACTATGGAATGAGATTTTATACAACATATGCGGATCCCTCATTCCATACCTAGGAATTTTTTGGTTCACAGCCTGGCGGGCCGAAAATAGAGTCTCTATTTTTCCGTCTCCTACAAATAGCACCCAGACTTCCGCGATATACAAGTGGACAGGTGGACTCGGGATGGTTGGCTGAACATTGCAGTTTTATTGTTCCGTAGTGATCCCGTATGAATTTCTATCTAGTGATTTTTTTTATCGGGTATGTGGGGCTCGCGGGATGAAAATTGGGCCTCTATTGTTTTGCGTTGTACAAACACCAAGCACATCTCTGCGATTTACAAATTGACAAACATACCTCTGGGCTGTGTGGCTCAACATTGCAGTTTTCATTGTTCCTTGTCCTTCGAATAGCCCTTGGAGTTCCGCGATATACAAATTGACATATGGACTTGAGGGCTGGCAGGTTCAAGTTTTCCATTGTTTATAGATACTAATCCGTATCAACTATCTATCATATCTAAAAACATGATTTTCAATACTAAATTATTAATAATAATTTTTTCTATTGCAGAATTTAATTAAACAAGAAAGTTTGTACAATCTGGTCGGGCGACTGATATAAAATTTTTCCGACAAACGAGCAATACATAGTAAACATGTACTTTTAGAAAGTATGGACAAGATATTTTATAGAGCATATGCGGATCCCTCGTTCCATACTTGGGCATTTTTTTGATCGCGGGTTCTCAGCCCAACAGGCTAAAATTTGAACCTCTTTTGTTCGATGTCCTGCAAATATCACCCAGACTTCCGCGATATACAAATTGACAGGTGGACTTGCGGATTCCACATCTGGCGGGTTCAAGATTGCAATTTTTTAGCAATGCTCATCCTATCTAACTTTAGCTAAAAACATTATTTTCAGATACTAAAATATTAATATTAACTATTGTTATTGTATAAGTGAATTACATGAAATTATTAAAGGATGTTAAATCGCTTATTTTTAAAAATATGAAGGAAACAAAAGAATTTTTTTGTAAAATTCTATCACCGCAAGCATAACAAGGACCATTTTGAAGTTTAAGGCCCTCTTGTTCATAAGATAACACAATTTCACTCCGCACAGTATATATTCATTGATTTCAAATTATTCCAGGACATTAATTTTACCAAGTTCATCGAATAAGCAAAAATTGTGAAAACAACGATCAATTTGAATTTTAAGAGCATCTTGTTGGTACGATATGATAGTTGCACTTCACACACTATATATTCGTTGATTTCAAGTTATTTCACAACAATAATTTGACCAAGTTCATCGATCAAGGAAATTTGCCAAAACAAGTCACATAGTACATTTGCGTCACAGCACCATAGAAATTATTAGGCGGATCTGCATGCCAGGTGGCCAAAAAAATTCAATTACATTGTTCTGTGTCCTCCAAAGAAGAGCTGGAGTTCCACGGTATACAAATTGATAGACAAACCAGATAACCAAGAACCAACCATACTTTAAACAACCCAAAAGAAAGTTCCCAGAAGGTTCCATTGAGTAGAACCCATCGACCTTTGCACCAAACAATTTGATTTACAAAGAAAAGACGTCGGTGCATTCCTTTTCTCTTGAAATGAACATTCATCTGGATGTTGAACAAATATTACAGAGAGACATGAGGTATTTTTGTTTCCTCCCAAAGTTTGATTTAAAAAAAAAAATTTCCCTTCTTCAACCGAATGCAAATTTGCAATATCCTCATTTAAGGTGAATTTTCTCTATATCTGAAGTTTCCGCAGCATATCGACATTGCTTGCCTTTTTATGTAGATATGTTTCATACGACAACTCTGTCAATTCAAGAAGCACATTTTGTAACAGAGGCTGCCTAACCAAACACTGCACAATTGTGTTTCCCATGGTTTTGATAACACCATTGATGCAATGCCCATAAATATATGGACATTTTTCACCGCATCACAGGCAATCAATTGTATCATCACTTATCAAAGCGGAGGCAGAAGCAACGTAATGGCATTTTTCACATACAGGCTCAAAGGGGGTCGAGAACACATTGGCTGCAACTAAAAGACCTTCAACCTGGCAACACGAGCAAAGGGATTAATACATCGAACAATATAATACACAAATGCATCCCCCCCTCCCCTTTAAAACAAAAAAGAAAAAGTAAACAGGTGCAGAAATTTGTTGAAGGCTATTTCTATAAGCAAAGTGAGGATGATTTTGTGGATGTATATGCACAACAATTGTAGAGATAGCTAGTTTCTCCATATCCTCTACTATATCTGCTCGCAACTCTATTACAAACATTGCCTGGGTTGTTTGAAAGATCCTTTCTCTAGCATCCTTCTTCTTTGTTATATTTTTGAACAACATAAGTGGAATCTTCCCTCTATGCATTTGTTGTTCCATTGACGAAAACAAATCTGAATATATATTGAACAATTGTAGCTGCAACATGGAACAATGCAATATTTGTGTAACTTATCCGACATGTATGCAGACGTGAAAGTTAAGAACAAAACTAAATATGAAAAGCGGTACCATTGCCTTGTCGTTGTCCGACTCTCCATCCTTTATATGGAGAATGTGTTGCGACCCAAATTTTCTCCCCAATGTCACAACAACCCCAATCGTTCTGATTAGGTAAATATTAGTGCTCTATGCAAGCTACCTGATAGTCGAGTTCGGGAGGAAGCGATATTGTGAACAAATAGCAGGAATTTTTTCCACAATGCTTATTTTGTTGAGAAAAATAATTCGATCACAATCACCACGGTCATATACTGTTTTGGGAAATACATTAAAATTTGTAATGGATATCCCATTATGCGGCAATATATTTTATGCATGTTTCTGGACAAGTTGTGGAGGAACAGTCAGTGTGACTATCATCATGGCATCCTTGTCTATCATATTAGCACGTTTAATGGATCTACTTTTGTTTGCCTTGTCCAAGTAGGTGGTATAGACAACTATTATGTCCTCGACTAACAGTTTTCCAGTTTGGCGGTTGTTCAAACCCTTTATTGACAATACTTTGGATGTCACAACTCTAGACCTGATGACATTTTTTGAACAGGAAAACTAAAGTGAATGGTAGTGTGCTACAAGTACACGAATAGTATTGATGAACTATGGAGCCACAGTTTCGCAACCACACCTCTTGGTCTGCGGAACATGCAACACGTTCGACATTTCGCTTGTACTTGTTGATACTTCTTGTGAGTTGGAAACCATGTATTGCAAATGGCATCAACATATCTTCCATGCCATAGATGAATATATAGCCCAGGAAATTTGTTTAGTAAACATAGTAAGAGCACAACATATGCATATTTACCTTTGGCCTTGTTGGTCTGTCGATGTCTGGGATGATTGACTGCTCATGGTTGTCTCACTAGTCCAACTTTTTCTGATGCAAGCATGTGCAGATGAACATCAGGACTAAACAAATATATGCATTGTATATTGTCCATCAGAAGGACCAAATAACCGTAAAACTATATGCATCTTAATTTTTTAATTGGAGAAATGTTTAACATTAAACAGGGTGTGACTGCGGGTCACCATGGCCAATCTATATATCGCAGACCCCCGGAAGCCAGGGGAGAAATATTCAACCTGCCAACCTGGCAGCCGCAATTGACAAAGTGGGTAACTATGGAATAAGGTAGAAGCATGAACACATATGTCAGTCCGTTAGTCCACCAACCGACGCACGAGGGAATTTTCGGAAACCACACTAAGCCGATGAATTAGAAAACAAAAGGGATAATAGAAAATGGAAAAAGTAGAAACAAGGAGCACAGAAAGGCCCATTACTGCGAATTCATCGTTTTCAAGTCTAATATTATATGCTCCCACCTAGTTTGTATATTTAATTTACTGACACACTTGGTATATATTTTAGAATATTTTACCACAGAACCCTCTGTTGTTGCACAGAAGAATTCATCTCCCTATCCAAGCAACCTGTTTTTTCCATGGCAACAACGCCGAAGATGAAATCGAGACGAAGGTAAGTTAGTATGAAAACAAACATCTAAAAGAAAAAGAAAAAAGTCTATTTACCCGCCAAAGAGTCCTTAGTCCTATCCAACGATTTTGTTTCTTTAAATGCAGCAATGCATCGCAAACACAACAGACATAAACTAGCTTAGTATGCAAGAAGGAACGTATGTAACCAAAATAACTTACCATGTAGGAAGGAACACAACTAGTTTAACACATATACAGACCATAAATGAAATACAAAACAACGCAATATGAAACAACAGTACAAGCATGCACCTTTCTATATCCTCTTCAACCGATGCAGTCAAGACTCCCTCCTTTTCTCCAGCTACTTTGTTTGTTTCAATGTGGGAACCCACAAAATTCTATGAACATCAATGGAAGTTGGTATTCACTAGAGAACAAGAAATATGTAGATACAACAAAACTGACTCAACAAATAGTTTACAAAGGTAGAAAAATGAACCTTTGCGCTTCTCTATCCATGGTTGTAAATGTCTAACTTGTTTTTCCTTGGCCAAAATATATTACAAGGCAGAAAATATCACGCAATTGCATGGTCGCAACTAAACGATTTCTAGTTTTCACTAGCAATTCATCCAGATATTCCCTTTAACCATGTTATTTATCCTCTACACACACTGTTGTGCCCGTGATACAAGTTCTCAGTTTTTCATGGCAAACTACCCAGACATGCTTCCAAACATGAAAATATAATCTTGAAGAATCTTTGTTGCACATATCATATCTCAAGAACAACACAAATTGTATCGTGCGCACATTAGTCTATGTAGAGGAGAAAAAACATGTCATGTCATATCCGCACATCTGACCAAAAAAACAACGGATATTGTAACTTCACATGTAATCCTCCAACAATTTTGTATGAAAATATTTTCTTTCATGGCAGGACTCGAGCACCAGGAAAATATCACAGAATTACAGATAACGACCTCTCCAAAAATGGTAAATAACACAACTGCAGATTGACTAGTGGGTGCAGGGGCTGAACATCGTAAAGTGCCCCCAAAAAACAATAACAATCCAAAAAAAAAGAAAAAAAAAAAGCTTCAACCACCGCCGTTGCACCCCAACCCTGCAAGGCCGAATCAAAGAGAAGAAACCAAGAAGGACCAAACCAGTGAGAAAGCATGAAGAGGCTGAACTACACCCCCAGGGCCCCAAATTGTAAACCTCGGGCAAACAAACAGAACCAGCAACCCAAGAACCAACGAACCAACAAAATCCATCGACCCAGTGAACAACATATGTATCTCCAACGATTACAAAACTGCAGCCAAAGTAGAAAAGGAACCAGAAACATACAAGGAACATGTGACTACAAATAAGAAAACATTCTTACTTGCAAACTGCAAACACTGAACAACAAACAAGGAATACAAAATGAAACTATGGCATCGAAACTTACTCCCAAACGATGAAATGCAAAAGTGCAGGTTGAATCACGAGCGAAACAACAAAAAACAGCAACCGAGAAACCAACGAAGAAGAACCACTCATCGAACCAATAAACAATGTATCTAGGTTCAACAATTATGAGGATGAAAAATACAATGGCAGCACCTGACAAACCAACAAAGAAGAAGCAATCACCGAACCAGTAAACAATGTATGTAGCTTCAATGGAAGAACAAGGATGAAACATACAATGGCTATTGAACTGGCATGTGCTTCGAGAACCATATTTACATCAACATTTAAGACTCTCAGGCTGTCTAAGAACCTCGCCGTATGAAAACATTTAAGTTGTCAGGGGTGTTGGAGGAGGTCGCATCATGTAAACATTTACGCTGTCGGGTCTATTGAGGCATCTCAGAATAAGTGTTAATAAATTTCAAGAAATATACAAAGCTTGGATATGAAAACATTTCAATATGCTTAGTACATATCAAAACTGATGGATATATTCGGGTAGCAGAAAATGCTAATACAAAAATACGAACTAATGGTAGCATTAATCGACCTTCAAGCAATATACAGGAAAAATATATGATTAAAACATACTGTCTACGAGAAAAAGTTTGGATATGTTTCTATATACTACATTGGGAATAGTGAAGTCGGCAATAAGACCTCCAATCTCTTAGCCAATCATATCAGTGCATATATGTTACTTTTTAATATATAAAAATATATGTTTTTATTTCATAGCTCCAACAATAGGTATTGTGCAAATATTTCCAGTCAAAGGACAAACTAATATGTAGTCAATGCTTTATCGATCGCTATAGTCCCTCTATGCCTACGGCAGGGACTAATAAAGCATGATTTAAATGAACACAAATTATATACTTGGAAACATATAATCTATCTAAATTATCAAGTTGTGTATACTTCAATAACATAGTTTCATCACTTCATATTATTGTATGATCTTTATACTTCTATTTATGAATGAATTTGTATATGACTTACCAACTTGTAATTTTGAATAAGAAAACATTGGTCTAAATTATCAATTTACATCAATAAAGAAATTTTTTTTAGATACAACCTCATCAATTTAGACAAACTATGTGTTATCAATGTTACCTTGATCATCTTTACTTTTTCTATATTCTCCAGAGCCTTTGAGACTCTCAGTGGTGTTGGAAAGAAGTAAGTTGCCCAATTCTAGTTTCAATCTCGAGCATATTAGCGGAGGAATACTTTCAATTCCTCTACTATTAAAATATTTAACAAATCTCGCCAACATCAAAATACCACAGCGATGTTAAGTATATCAGAAAAAGAAAACACTCTTTTAAATATTCATAAATAAAAGCTCACCTTACAAAACCCTAATCGCTTCATATTATCAAATTATGACGGAGTACAAACCTAGAAAGAAATCACAAATCCATGGAATGAATCAAATAAATAAATCTTAAAATATTATCGTTGTTCTGACAGAATGCATGCAAGGAATAAGGCAACCCAACCAGACTAAGAGAGTCGTTAGTAACGTTTTTAAGAATTAATGTTGTGCATAAGAGAAACTGACCAAGTTTCATTCATCCCTCTTTCCATTACCGACCATGGCGTTATCTCCCAGGATTTATCATCGTATTTTAAATATTAGGGACCTTCCCCCGCTTATGTCTACTATGAACCACTTGGGCTAGTTGTTACTGTGAACATGAGTTATTTTTGTTTATTTCTGCATCTAGGTTTGGGCATTTGTCATGTGCATGTGGTTTACATGTGTAGTCAATCGTGTGGTCCAGTGGTGTTCATGTTTTAACTATTATAGGGTGTTTTGGGACTGGTAAAGAAGGCTTAGGGGATATTGTATTCTTAGGGAAGGAGCAGAAAGAGTGATCAGTTTAGTTGAATCTTTCTAAAATTCATGGCATCGAAGCTGCACCCCTCTCAAAAAATGTTGATGCTAATCCTCGACAATGTTTTCTACATCTTTCTCTGTTCTTAGACCTGCATAGGTAAATTTAATAAATTCATATATATGTATCTAAGAAACAAAAAGAAAATACTAGTGCTAGGGTCGCTCTATTTTTTTTTTCTTTAACTTGATAGGTTCTAACCAAATAGTTTATAAGTTGAAAATACAATTGGGTTGTGGTCTTGATCGGTGGGAGTTCACCAGAACTGGTCCAAGTTAAATTCTTATCTCTCTTTGTAATGATTCTACACGAGGGTCCCCAAGAAACTAGGAGTTTCGATCCCGCTCCGACCAAAAATTGTGTAGTTACTGTGAAAAAAAGGTCTCCATATGCCTTGTATGGGTAGGGTTTCCCGAACTAATGGACTTTTACAACTCACCCCTGCCCTTTTGTAGGGAGTGTCAGGGATCATTGAGATCATTAAGAACAAAATGGGTAAAGGTAACATTTTAGGTCTCATCCCTAGGGAGCATAACATGTTTTCCATGTGAGACCCCCTTGCAGGGATACATCGACCTTACCTTTTTGGGTTTTGCAATGATACTACCTTGTGGGTTTTAAAATTGTGACACAACCCGAGAGCATCAATGGATAACCTTGTGGGTTTTAAACTTGTGACACAGCCTGGGAACATTAATGGATAACCAGATATGATCATAATATTAAGGGGATAACTTTGTGGGTTTTAAACTTGTGACACAGCCTAAGAACATTAATGGACTACCAGAGATGATCAAAATAGTAGGGGCATAGTACTCAATGATCAAAATAGTAGGCAGATGGCTCACATTGATCGAAAATTATTAAGCATTCTTTGTTAAACCTCCTAAACCCACAATGAAGACGTGTGGGCACTGAAGAGTTTGAGCCATGAGCTCAGCTAGCTCAAAGTCAAGACTCAAAACCATTGTGTATGTTTTGTACATTAGCATATCTAAATGATAAGAAAGATAACTAGCAACAATTAAAATAGTAGGAAAATAGTTCACACTTACGGGAAATTCATAAGTGATCCATGCAAGCCCTCTAATCCCACAACCTCTAACACTTGTCTAAACTATCAATCTAGATCAATGAAGAAAATATTTTTTAGATACAACCTCATCGATTTAGACAAATTATGTGTTATCAATATTATGTTACCTTGATCGTCTTTGGACTCTCAGCCATGTTGGAAAGAAGCAAGTTGCCCAATTCCAGCTTCAATCTCGATCATATCAGTGGAGGAATACTTTGACTCCATTACAAACGAAGGATTCTGCAATACAATATAATAATGAAAAAGTACAACAACACTGCACAAAATTGAAGGTACTCTGCTATTAAAATATTTAATAAATCTCTCCAACATCAAAAGACCACGAGAAAAAACAAACACTCTTTTAAATATTCACAAATAAAAGCTCCCATTGCCTAATGTCTATCACAAATAAAATCTCCCATTGCCTAATGTCTATCAGTCTCATGTGATATATTTTTATTACAACATAACAGTTTATGCTAGTAAGGATAAAGATCGCGATAACCCCATTCCTGTAATTTGGAAATTTGGACGAGGTTTCTCACAAAATAAGTTTTCTAAAAGGTTATAAAAACAATGAAAATGGAAGAACTCATTACCAATCTCTGGCATTGTTTTATCTGAAATTTTCATTGTTCCCTTTCCTTTAGCAGGTCAAATGGAGCTATCATCGATTCTTTGGATTTTTTTATCTAAAATTTCCATTGTTTCCCTTTCCTTTAGTAGGGAAAATGCATCTTTCACCGATCATGGCATAACCTTAAAGAATTAAGGAAAGATACTCTTTATAAGAGAACCTCGTATCAAAGTGGACCATGCATGTCTATAGAACAATATAAAAAAAACAATAAATAAAATCTATGTTTCAAATTGTTAAAGAAAGAAAAAGTTTGTTCAACATGTCAACTTATGAGAGGCTTAATTGTGGTTGACCATGTAATCATAACAATGCATTACATTTATCTCTCCTATTGTTCCTCGTAGTGTTAATTTTTAACCAATACAACTTATTCTTTGCACTTGCATATCTATGTGTTCCTCTTAATTTTAATCGCTACAGCCTGTTCTTTGACACTTGTATTTACATGTAGAGGGTTGACAACTAGTGGATATGCTAGTGTGCACGACGCTCCTAAGCGATAAGCTTCTAGATCATGCGAGAAGGAATCAACTGGCACTGTAATTGCAATAGAAATTGTTGGCTCATTTATGCCTAAAATTCAGAACATACGACTTGCAACAAGAAGAAAGCATATGGGAACGATTAGTGTTATTCCCAGCATCCAAACCAGAGTGATATATGCACTTGCTTACTTGATCCTAACACTTCTTATTATGTCGATTGAGTGTTGTTTACTGGATCTTGTGCAGACCATAGAGATGAAGGTCCACATGGACTGTGATGGGTGTGAGAGGAAAGCGAAGAAGTCTGTCTCCTCCATGAAAGGTGAACACTGAGGCTATATATATAATTGTGTAATATGAGATGAATGAATTGGAACAACATATGTTATATGATGAGTATTGAATGTGCAGGTGTGCAGTCGATGGACGTGAATAGAAAACAACAAAAGTTGATGGTCATTGGATACGTGGATGTGAAAAAAGTGGTGAAGGGCATAGGAAAGCACACAGAGCTTTGGACCTACATGCCTTACAATCTCATCTACCAACCCTACATTTCTCAAAGTTGTGACAAGAAGGCTCCTTCTGACTATGTTCATAACGTGGAGTCTTCCTTCCTAAGTCAACCAAATCGCATAGAAGAAATATACACGACGCTCTTCAGTCAAGACAATGTAAATGTGTGTACCATCATGTAGTCGCAACAACCTTCCTTCTTAACCTGTAGTCCGTAAATTATTTATGGCGACAGAAGCAAAGGCTCTCAATGCCTTTTGTTCTTGGAAATTGACGGTGTATGGCTTCTTCTCCATCTTTATTATTATTCGATTGCTTCTGGGCATTTTCTCTGCACACATGGGGGATGTTGTTTTCGTTTCTTTTCTGGTTGCATGCAAGGTAGATATTTAAGACAAAACAAGAGAAAACATGAATGAATAGATAGTGGGGTTTGATGGATAGCAAAGGGAGAAATATCTGAGAAAAAAATAACAAGGCCTTCGTCGGAATATATAACTACATGGTATCGAAAATATATATCTCCTACTTGACAACCTGAACAATTAGTATAATTAGTGCTTGATGCTCTTTGTGCAGTGCTCTCTTCTTGTTTTTTGGCAAGGGCATGCTTCATGGATGGGATAAAGGAAAGGATATATGTGGAAGGGATAGCCATTCACATTTTGACCTTCATTTTCGAGTTCAATAAGGGTTTAAGTAAAGGGATGGACTTTAAAAGTGAAAGGTTAAGTTAAAGTTCACCTATATTTCAAGGTGGATTCAATGACAGTTTCGTCACCATCAACACTAGTATCAATTCCAGTTGAAGTTGATCCAGTAAAAGAAACATATTCTCCATCTTGAGTTTCCCTAGCAGAACCAATCAGTGGTGACATGTTTGAAGGCAGGCCCGCTGGAAATGTAATTTTTATGAAGGTGAGATATACTTCATTACTTTTGTAAGCTCAATATTGTTGTTTTTTCCAAACTGAGCTCGCTTGATTCTTATTTCTATATTGTATATATTATTCCAACATGTATAAAACATATCAGTGATGACATGTTTGAAGGCATACCCACTGAAGATGCCTCATGCTCAGATCTTGAGTTGAGAAGTAGAGAATATTTTGAGGGACAGATCAAATAGGTGGGTTAAGCTCTCATCACTAGTGACATGTTTGAAGGCATTCCCACATCTATTGGAGGATTACCTGCTACACAAAGAAGGTATTAATAAGAGTTGTGGAAATGGCTCCATCGCAATAAAATTATGAACCCAGTTGTGGTTTCGGATCAGACGTGATAGGAAAAGAAAATTTGACTGATAGATAACATATTTCTTAGGTGAATAGCAACAACCTCCTTTGCTTGAATGTCATCAGAAGCAAGCCCAGAAATATTCGCTAACAAAGTCCGCTATGGATCTCTTCTAGCGAGCACAAAATTCTTGAGCTTCTCTATAGAGTCCATGGTAGGTTGTGCTCAACTATGGCTCATGGTAGCTATATCTAAAAGAGTTATGTTGTTTACCTGGAGTGCAACAAGGCAAAGTAACTCCCAACTCTTGATCACTCGATCGAAGAAATAAGCAGGCCATGTGCATGCAGGCGGTGCAGACGGGTGGCCGTATTTGTCAAACATTGAAATTTGGGAGGAAGAGCAGGCATTCATCGTATTTGTCAGACATTTTTGGGTGCATTGAAAACTTAGAACTTAGGTTAAAACTTAGAACAAATAAATTGCATTCAAATCATCATCCAAATCATAAATTAAAAGTGATAAGTTAAAAGTGAGGATTGGAAATGTATTTTTACATTGGGAGGAGTGGTCATCCAAATCATAAGTTAAAAGTGAGGACTGAGAATGTATTTTTACATTGGGAGGAGCAAAGCCTCCAATAAGACTTCCATTGTTAGAGTGAATAGGATTGTAGATATATATTTTTTATTAAAATATTTAAAATTACAACCCATGCTACAAAGTTAGGGATATAACAATTGTATTAAAAGTCAATTGTAAACTAATTGATGGTCAAAGTTGTATCGAACGCTAGAGTCCATTCTTTCCTCTAGCATGGACTAATAAGATTTGGTCAACGCCATTAATGTATTAAGAGAAGACGTGTAAATATGCTTAAAACGTTTAGATATTATTATATAACTTTTAATTGAAATAAATATAGGAAAAGGTTATTGGAGGAAGTTAATCTCGGAGTAAGTGGGTTTTTTTTCATCATAAATTTAATAAAAAAAATTGATAGAAATTTTAAGTATAAGTTTTATTATAATATAATATGTGTGTAGTGGAACAATTCTCTTAGAGATTTTTCCCAATTCAATTGATCCACATTAAAAAAATTGATCAAAATTTTTGGATTGATGGGAATTATGACTTTCTATATTGTTGAATCCCAACAACCAACGAAAATTTCACTATAAAATTAAATAACTCCAATAATATCAAGTGATGTATTAGGTAAAATTAAAAAAGTGATAATTATAATAAAATTCAATAATGATTAATTTATTCAATTAAATGTGTTTGTAAGAAAAACAATATTTTTTAAGGAAAATCGCTTTGGTGGTGGAGAATCATACAGAAGTTAAGGTGACCCTCCAAGAATAAAATCTTCACATGGCTAGCATTAAACAACATGGTTCCCACCTGGGAGGTTTTACATATTAATAATAAAATAAAATAAATAAATAAATTGGGCCTTGGTTGGTATAGTCTATGCTAACAAGTATAGGAAACTATAGACCACTTACTTCTAACTTGCTCCTTTTCCAAAGAGGTCTAGAAAGAATTTGGAAGCATGATAGGACTAAAGAATGCATGGGAAGGAGGAAGTACTAAAGACGTCTTCAATTCTTGGTATACAAACAAGGAGACAAAGAAAATGAGAGCTCTTCCACTCAATATAGCACTGGGAATATGGCTCGTTAGAAATTTGAAGCTTTTCAAAGGACAAGAGACCCTACCCCTTAAATGTGCAATTAAACCTCTAAATATACTAAATTCTTAACCTCAAATTGAGGATAAACAAAAAATATTTAGTAGAAAAGAATTCATCAATACGAATAATACTTGGGCATACATTGATGGTATCTCTCAAGGGAATCCTCGGGTAGGAGGCTCGGGAGGAATCTTGTATCTCTTCGCAAATCACATCATAACTTTCAAATATGGAATTGGTAAGGGAACTACTAAGTATTGTGAATTTATGGCTCTCAAATTAACATTCATGTTGACTCAAGAATATAGAGTTGCACAACTACAAATTTGGGGGGATTCTTTACTAATTATCCAATGGATTTGAAAGGAAGCAACTCTTAGAAATTTTACTTCCAACCACTTTTGATTATATACAACAATAGATGGTGGTCTTCTCACGCATTTATTTAACTCATATATACAAGGACGGGAATAGGGTAACATATGAGATTTCGAAAGAGACATTGGGGCCATAGCATGGTACCTAGACCATTTTCATCTTTCAAGATGGGTACACAATTTTTCTCCCTCTTGCATTCTGGATATAATTTCCCTTTTTTTTTCTGAGAATGGACAGATTTTCCTTTTGAAACATATAGTATTATAGTTTTTTCTCTTTTTTAGTCATGGAACAATCATACTTTTTTGGAGATACAGCTCAAAGACCTGCGATACTGGACATTTTTAAAATCTTGATATTGAAAGTTGTAATTAATGTCCTTTAAAGTCAAGGAATGACTTTTTTTTATATCACTCACTTACATATAAAACAAGTAAGCATAGGTGTTGCTCCATCATACTATAGAGCCTTTAGTTTTGAATGCCTTGAGGCATATGAAAATGTAATTTTGTTTTATATTAATAAAATTAGAGAAAATTTTCCCTTGGAATAAATAAATAAATAAAATTTAAGTAATTATGCTTAGCTAGGAGCTCATCTTTCTTAGGCATAAGGAAATAGGTTAACGATCTAAGATCCAACAACATCTAGCAAGAATGAAAGTATTTCTCCTTAACCAAGATTCATTTTTACACAATAAAATAATTGCACATCAAGATAAATATAAACATGGTACTAAACCAATAACTCTAACTAACATAAACATTTTCCTTCTTTAAAAAATAAAACAATTATTTAATATGATTTACATACTAAATCATTTGAAATTTTATAATTCAAAGTTTACAAAATTTAAAAGTCAAATGTGAGTAAAATATTCAACTTTTAACAGTTTCCTCATATCCACTTAATAATTCCATAATGGATTTGACACTCCGAAAGTTATATATTTTTTGAGTTGTTTTATATATTTATAGAATGATAATCTTCTTCTAATTCCCCAAGCTTTTTTTCAATAGAAAATTGCACATTATATTGATAATAATATAATCTTTCTACATATACTGATTCTTTGCTGACAGGGCATCTAGTCCACTATGGCCAGTCAATGTTCATAGATGACAATCCTTACAATCTCATCTAAGAAAAATACAAAAAGCACTATACTTCCAAAAAACAATATAGACCCTTAATCATAGAGGTGGATATAAAAAAAAGACCCCAAAAAGTAGTGACAAGGAGAGAACTTGAAAAAAGAAACTACATATTTATGAACTGTGACGGTCCCTCATGTCCCTCCACCCATAAGTTATATGCAATTTTCCCTCGGTAGTTGTGGAGATCCTTCTTTGATAGATGATCTGTGTGTTTGTTTGATTCCCTGTATATGTGCTCGAAGGAAATAGATCTGAATAGTGGACAAATCTCTTCAATTATATCCTTCCACACATCCAGATTTTCCACCCTTAGTTCACCTTTCCTATTGAGCCAATCAATGACTGTCCTGGAGTCCCCATAAACATGTAAAGCAGTAACTGACAGTCTAACTGCAAGAGTTATAGTATCCCATGCTCCCATAAATTTCGCTCTGGTATTTGTTCCATTCCCACAGTTTAGTATCCATATGTACTCTCTAAAATCATCAATCTTTATGACACCACCAGCTCCACTTAGAAGACCATTGTGTTGAGAAGCCCCATCAAACCAAGAAAGTGTTTTATCTACATGATAGGAATAATCAATGAACCGAGGAATGTTATCTTGAAGTGAATTCTTCGGTGCACCCATAACACTCCTTGCTAGATAAACTATTATTTGAACTGATGGCGGATTTTCTTCAAAGATCGACTTATTGCTATCTATCCATATAAACCAACAGTTGTATGCCGGTAGAGCTTTCATAGTTGAATTCTGAATAGCCCAATTTTTGAAGGATTATGCCATTGTGTTTCCATTCCATCCATAATCTAAGTTCAAAGCCTTTTTTATTTCCTCCCAAACTGTCAAGGTAAAGGAGCACTTTCAAAAAGATGTTTTGTAGATTCTCTTTTTGTTTTGCATAAAATGCAAATGTCTAGCCCTTTCCATCCTCGCTTTTGTAGATTTTTATAGAATAATATTTTATTTTTTGCTAGTATCCAAATGAAAATCTTTATCTTCAATGCGAAATCCCACTTCCATAAATTTCTCTTCCATCCCCTAAGATTATAAATCCACAGAGATTTTGATAATGCTTCGTAAACGTTTTTGGCAGAGATATATCCAGACTTATCTCCTCCCATCCAAATCAATTCATATTGTTTATCAACTAACGCTATGCAAAATCCCT